>JAHBCN010021168.1:0-14328 GCA_019359885.1 Listronotus oregonensis | reverse complement strand
TGTACTTAGACTTTATATAAGCCTTTGTAAGCTTGTCCAAAAGATTAAAAAAAAAACGACAAACTGAAAAAATATTGAAGTATTAATTATTTTTTAACATACAACTTTATTAAACAAAAATAAAACTTTTTTAAAGGGCTTTTGGCATTACTTTAAATTGTGCATTATTAACATTGTCGATATATGTCATGTATGAAAGCCATGCATTCATTTCAAAATATCTCAAAAAGGGTTTTTATGATATTTTTAAAAAAGTAAATGCAATATAAATCGAAGTATTAGAAAATTTTAAAAAACTGACTTTTTTTATCGTTTTGTAAAAAAGATATTAAATTTTGTAAATTTACATAGGTGTTATTAAGAAATAGTGTACACTATTTTATTTTTTATTCACGTAATCGCTTTTATGGAATGTGTATTTTAGGACTAGGTGGGTCCAAAAGTGAAAATATTACTGAAGAACGTGTTGTGTACAGTCTCCTACAAAAATAATATTTTTAAGCATTGAGAACCTCTAACTTTTGGTAAAACATATTCGATCTTATTTGGAACAGCGCTAAATTTGTAGTCCTTTTAAAATAATGCATCACGAATTAAACTAAAAA
Source organism: Listronotus oregonensis (assembly GCA_019359885.1). Lineage (NCBI taxonomy): Eukaryota > Metazoa > Arthropoda > Insecta > Coleoptera > Curculionidae > Listronotus > Listronotus oregonensis. Next base: position 13,723 of record JAHBCN010021168.1, on the reverse strand, counting down.
AGAAAAAATATAATAATCCGTACTGGTAATATTCAAGACAATCCCGGCCCGTTCAACAATCAACTTTTGTTAGTGAAAGATGGGCGAGTTCGGCGCGAATGGCATGGAAGAGACGAAGATAAGAGATCCCAATCTCGATTTGACTTGTAGATGAGCCGCGCTTTTCTTACTATAAGGCGATACTTTTGTCCACGACTGTTACGAGTGCACTACCAAATTTGGTTCAAATATAAAACTTAATAGAGAAAAAGCAATCTATTGTTTAGGGGAGTTATCCCTTTAAGGGAAAGGGGTAAAAATTAATGTTCTGATAAATGTTTCTTCTCTTTTTAACTACAAAAATAAGCTAATTTTATGAATGTTTAGTGCCCATGACTCTACGGCTATAGAAGCCGTTTTTACAATTGTTAAGGTAAATAAATTTGAAAATTATATTATTTTTTATTAAATCAAAAAATAAATTGAAGGAAGCAAGAAGCTGATTAACGTCTTCAGTTTAATTTAATTTACATAATTTTGCTTAACACTATATTTTGTATTAGCGGACGACTTTTCGAGACAACATTTCCATCTATTACATAACGTTTTACCTCTATTAGTTAATAATTTGGGATATATTTCCCTTTTTTGCAAACCTAATATCATATATTTACTTTTAAGCAACTTAAATTTAAAGAACCTTTCTCGGGTCATATCACCGTCCCGAAAATATCCAATAAACCAGACCAATCATCTTACGGTAAATTTCTATAAAGCGGAAAAACAACCTCCGCGCTCCATTTAAGTACATTGTTGCCTCTTTTAAGCTATAAATGCCTCCTTTATTCCTAAGGATAGGTCTAAGAAGGAACTTTGAGGAGCGATTTAAATTAATTGAAAATGAAATTCTTTTACGGACGATATTAGATTAAATTCATCTAAAACCGACGGTACAGATAATAATCCCTTAAAAAAGGTCAGTTCGGGATCCAGTCTTTCGGAACAACTGACCGGAGATTATTAGGGAATTCTGGATTATATTGGATTTTAGTTTGGAATTTTAATGTTTTAATAAGAGTTTATGTTATGATAAGTTTAACAAGATTACCAACTGTTATGGTAATAATGATTATAACTAAATTTGATGAATGTAGGAAATTTTTGATATTTTATTTTCTTATTAAATCATACATGAAATAGAAAAAATTATTTACATAATTTTTGTGGTCTTTTTGAATTCTAAAATAACGAAAATCTTTTGAATTCAAAATAACGAAAAATATATCTTTGAAAAAGAAAGTTTTGATGTCTGCATGTGTGCAGCAGAGCTGGGTAGGAATCGAATCCTTTTGGAATCGAATCCGGGAGTCGATTCTTTTAAAGGACCCGAAGGTCGGAATCGATTACTTTTTAAAAATAGGATTCGTGATCGGGATTTCTTTTTGGAAGGGTTTAATTTCAAAAGGAATCGATTTTTTATATTTCGAATTTGGGACCAATCTTTTATAAATGCCAAAATCCGCCATTTTAATTAAATACGCCATTTCAAATTTTTAAATTTTCACCTAAGATTATTAATTTCCAGATTTTGATCTAGCACCCTTAAAAACCCTAATATCCTGAAACTGAGGCAAATAGGTTTATAAATGCCAAAATCCACCATTTTAAATCTCCCATTTTAAATTTCCAAATTTTTACGTAAGATTCCTAATCAGCATAACATTGATTTTTGGAAATAAAGATGAAGAATTTTAAAACATGTGATTTTTAACCTAAACAGGTTTTACAAGTCCAGTAAAACAACATTTAAATGAAACATTTTTTTCGAGTGTGGTATCCCAAAACGGGCATACATTTTACTTGCATGTGATCTTAAAAGTTTTAATGGCTCGATCTTAATAATTTTTTAATATCCTCTTCGGTTCCCGTGTATCATATAATATGATACTCAAGAAAATAATTTATTTTATAAAATAGGAGCAAAGTTAACGCGTTTGTAGCCGCAGTATCATATATGATACAGGAGTGATGTTAGCGTGTCGCTTGGTATCGCCGGCTACAGAATGTTTTGGCAGTAGTATCAAAGAATATAAACCTCAATAAGAAGCGACATAAAGTTCCCAATAGCATTGGTTATATGGGAAACAAATTTCTGACGTCACGTGTAGACGGAATGACACTTAAACAGCTTGGGGGTACACTGAGAGAAATATCAACGGTAAAAATTCAGTTTTACACGGGAAAAAATTTATATGTATAACTATACATTGCAGTCCTGGAAAATCGTCCCTTTCAAGGAGTTTTTTTTGCAGTCTTTTTAGGGTTGGTTATTCTCAAAAAAGATTAGATTATTTTTAAGAAAAATTAGTTTTGGGCAAAGCGATGTTTACAGGGGATAAAATATTGCAATTTTTCTTAAAAAAATTAATATTATGTAATTTTTGTGTGAACAGATGTAAAATAATTATAAGAAATATTTATTTCAAAATTGTAATAAAACAATAAGTAAGTGTTAATATATGGTTTTTGAGGTCTTCGAGTACCTATGCAGAATTACATTTTGTAATCCATTTTACGTCTAACTAATTTGACTGTATAACATTTTGGAAAAAAACGAATAGTATACCGTTTTTTGCTTCCGCTAATTACTCTTGATGTACATCTCCCATTTCAAAGAAAAAGAGAAAAAAGTTTTAAGGTATGCGATTCTATGGGTTTCTGGGGTCAAAAATTCAGTGGAGGGATGTTTTAGCATTTCCTATATGGGTAACAACAACAAAATTTCTTAGTAAGAATATATAATATACAATGTACAGCATGCTTTAATAAAAAGAGGGTTCCCCATTAAATTAATTAAATTTAAAAGTAGGTTTATGATTTGGAAAAAAATCTCAGTAGATATTTTGGAAAGAATAGAGTGGAAGAACTTGATAATCAAGGTGGCTCGAAACATCACTAAAATAAACAATTTTAGTTTTTTAAAGACTAAATGCCAAGGCTAGAGCTTGAATGTTCAAGGTGAGATAAAAAATAGTGACTTTAAAAAAAGTAGGCAAACAGTTTATTGAAATTACAAAATCTGAAAGTTACATCGACATGTTACCGTGACTATAAATTGATTATATGTGTGATATAATTTTTAGTTTTCTTATCTTTTGACTGGTACTTTAGATCACGATTGGTATATATCATCGTATAAAATATTTTAAGCCTAATAAACTATTTTATAATTTACATTTTTGGGAAATCATTGCATGGATGAGTAAATTCTATTCTTTCCATTTCATTTAAGAGTTTATGTGAAACTTCCTGTTTTATACAAATGTCTTCAAACTTAGTTTTAAAAGCATGTTCCAAATCATAAACATATTTAATAAACAAATCGGGAGGGTGTTGCAACGCTCCATAAATGTTTTTTGTAGTGTCGTGTATCGGTATTTTGGGTTGCGCAGTTTTTTCAGTAAATACTTTTTATACAGGGTGTGTCATGTAATAGTGGCCAACACTAACTTTCCTAATTTAAATGCAACGCCCTGTATATTAGTCAATTTTTGGATTCTTCAGAATATTCTAGATATATTTCATGTACAATGTTCTATACCTATTTTTAACTATTTTGGAAATATAAGGTGCTTTTAGATGTATTGTGCTTGCATGCTTGCCAATTTCTTGAGAGTTACTTTTTGTGCATATACCTAATAGAGGCAGCCTTGGGAACAAGCGTGTGAGAGAGAAGCAAGAATAGGTGTATAACCTCTCTCCCTCTGTCTCTCTCTTAATTTGTCGGCGGTGTATACTGCCTTCCGCCAATTAATCAGCACAAGGCGCGAGAGAAATGTTATACAGCTATTCTTCTTACTCTCTCGCACGCTTGTCCGCACAGCCGAGCGGCACGGCTGCCTCTAGTAGGTGTATGCACAAAAAGTAACCCTCACGAAAGTGGCAAAGATGCAAAGGCAATAGATGCAGTAAACCTGAAAACGCTTAATATTTACGAAACAGTTGAAGATAGGTATAGGACATTGTACATAAAATATGTCTAGAATGCTTTGAAAAAACCAAAAATTGAGTAATATACAGGGTGTTGCATTTAAATTAAGAAAGTTGATACTGGCCACCGTCACATGACACACCTTGTATAAACAGTTTTAGTTGAAAAAAATGCGCAATTAAAAATACCAATCGACATGTCCGAGCATTTTTTCGAATAAGCCCCCATTTATTTAATAATGAATTTATTCCATTTGGCTGATCCACACTGTATATTACCAAAGAATTAACATCTAAAGATTCGCATTGTGATCTATAATTTTTACAAGTATCACAATTACTATGCACATTTAGTGCTTTTTTTTAAGATATCCACAAAACTGAATGAAACTAATGAAACAGCACATAAAACTCAACAAAGCACTAAACGAAACATGTAATCCCGGACTAAAAGCTGCCGGCAGCGGGTTGACAGTTAAACAGCTTAACCCCCTCCTAAAAATTTTGGGACTTCGAATATTGTCGCTTCTTATTGAGGTTTATATTCTTTGGTAGTATGCCATTATTAACAGGTGGGTGCGCGGCCTAAGTAAACATAACCATGCCGATCGACGGAAAAAAACGTAAGTAAGCAACATTTTTGTTTTTTTATTGCATAAAACATATGATAGTATTATAGTAAATGTGTCAGCATGTGTAGCATAAAGAGTTTTTTTTACCTGGCGTATTCTGTGTTCCAATATTTGTGAAGTATCATAGGTGATACAGTGGGTCTTTAAGAATAAATTTGGTGTGACGTATATTATAGATAAAAATGTCATTATTCCCGGGCCTTTGACGTTCCAGGGACTTCAGGAATTAGCGGATAACATAGATCTTGATCAATCTGATGTAGATGAAGTATTTGTTGATTCAGATGAAAACGAAGAAGATCTGATTCCTCCTGAAAATGAACCAGCAACTACTGTTTGTCACTCTGATGATGATTGGAGTTCTTCAGATGAGTAACCCCTTTCTCGATTGATTCCAGCTTCTTCAAAAAAATGGGTTCGGGATAAAGATTTTCAACTTTTTGAAAATGCAGGCACTGTGATCTACGATGACCATGTTAAGTCACCCTATGAATATTTTCATATCATATCAGTGATTTATTCTTTGAAGATGTTTCGATATTTACAAATATGAGGGAAGTAAGTACGACAGGGCATTCATTGGAAACTTCAGCTGTGGAAATTCAAAAAGTATTTGGTTGCTCTATGTTGATTGGGATTTACGGATTGCCTCGATTCAAAATGTATTGGGCCCGTGACACAAGAGTTCCATTAATTGCAGACAACATCTCAAGAAATCGTTTTTTCAAACTACGCTCACGATTAAAGATTGTAGACGATAATGCAGTTTCAGAGAAACAAAAGTCCTTAGATAGATTTTGGAAAGTCAGACCTCTTCTCGATGCAGTTCAAAGAGGTTGTAGATTGAACGAAAGGACCTACGAAGTCTCCATTGATGAACAGATGATACCGTTTACTGGTCATGTCACTATGCGACAATTTGTTCGAGGCAAACCGAATCCGGTAGGGCTAAAAAACTTTGTCATGGCTACCCCTACTGGAATACCTCTTGACTTTTATATGTATGAAGGAAAAGATTCATCGGTGGAGTCTGTATTAATAACTACTCCAGAAAAACTAGATGTCGGAGGAAGGATGGTGCTTAAACTCACTGATACTCTTCCTATTGGAGTATCAATTTTTACTGACAGATACTTTACTTCCATACCGCTCATAGATATTACGCTCGCTGGAACAATAATGGCAAGTAGAATTCCAAAAAATGCAATGCTTCTGCCAAACAATGAATTAAAGAAAAAAGGAAGAGGTTCCTATGCCTATCTTCTAAGGGAGGACGGTAAAATAGCGATTATAAAATGGTTTGATAATAAACCGGTTTATTTTGCTTCTTCTGATTGTGGGGTAGAACCAGAAGGAATGTGTAGAAGGTGGTCAAAGCAGGAAAACAAACATATTAATATCAAACAACCTGCAATCGTTAATAAATATAACGCAAAAATGGGCGCCGTGGATCTACTAGATCGAGTGATTGAAAGTATGCTATGAGAAACCGAACCAATAAATGGACTATTCGATCAATTTACCACTTTATTGACTTCTCTGTAGCTGCTGGCTGGCTTGAGTATCGGGAAAACGCAAAAGCTGCTCGCTTTCCCAAGAAGGAGGTAATGGATTATCTCGAATTTAAATTATCTGTGACGAAATCCATGATAACGAAAAACGAGAAGAACATTTCCATGGAAGTTGATGACCTTGAAGTAGAGGGTGAAAATTCTGGTGCAAAAAGAAGAAGTGTGCAACCTATACCCGACAAAAAGAGCAGGCAGAGTGATAACGTCCATTAAGTAGAATTTATGAAATCCTTACAAGCAACACGATCAAGATGCCGTTTCAATGGTTGCAATAAACTAACTTTCGCAAAATGTAAATCTTGTGGCATTTATTTGTGTTGTAGTGTAGAGAGAAATTGTTTTCTACAGTTTCATTAATTTATTTATCTTATTTTCTTTGCAATGTAAACTGAAGATGTTTTCATAAATATAATAATACAGTTTCAGAGTATCATTAGTGATACTTGTTTTTTTTTCGAAAAATAAAAAAAAGTTCAAATTAAGTACATGAAGTTTTTATTTAAGTCAAAACGATGCAAAAATACTAAATACCACTAACATTATACCAATACAATAGTTGTGGGTCCGAAGGGGATATGTTATCCTTGACATAACCCTAAAGGACTTTTATATGGGACATTTTATCTATACTAATATTATAAAGAGGAAAGATTTGTTTTTTTATTTAATTAAGTAGGCTTTGAAACTACTGGACTTATTTGAAATATTATTTTACCGTTGAAATTCTATATTATCCCTGATGAACCTACGCAATAAAATATTTTCAAAAACGTTAGGGATCCATATGAAAACTTCGATAATGGGTGCGGGAGGGGAGTCAATCCGTGCGAAGCCGGGGCGGACCGCAAGTTAATACTATTCAGGGTGTCTTACAAATTTGAATGGTGAATTTAAAATTTTAATACATTTTTATATTCCGCAAGCAGAAAATTATTAACGGTACATGTAAAACATTCTGTAAAATTACAATAAGATGTCCCATTTGTTTTGGATTTTTCTTCAAAAATCACATTTAAAAACCTTAAATGTTTTTTAAGGGTGGTTTCATGTTAATCTCAGAAATATTATATTTAAATTTAAAAAATATTAAGAGTTACAGCCAGAGCTGGGTTGGAATCGAATCCTTTTGGAATCAAATCAGGAATCGATTCCTTTCTAAGGATCCGAAGGCTGGAATCGATTACTTTTTAAAAATAGGATCCGTTATCCGGTTTTATATCATTTTAAAATGATCCGGAATCGATTTGAAAGTATCCGATTCCAAAAAGGAATCGATCCCTTATATTTTTAATTCGAGACAAATGCCAAAACCCGCCATTTTGAATAAGCCATTTCAAATTTCCAAATTTTTACCCAAGATTCTTAATTTCCAAATTTTGACCTGGCCCCCTCAAAATCCTTATATCTTGAATCTGGGGCAAATTGGTTTATAAATGGTAAAATCCGCCATTTTAAGTCTTTCATTTTAAAGTTCCAAATTTTTACCTAAGATTTTTAATCAGCATCACATTGATTTTTGGAAATTAAGATAAAATTTTTAAAACATCTGCCTATTAAGATCTTGAAATAAGAAAACACCTAACATGTGATTTTTAACTAAAATATGTAGTTTTTTAGGTCCGGAGAAACATCATTTAAATTTTTTATTTGGTAACCCTAGAGTGTGGTATGTAAAAACGGGCATACAGTTTACTTGCATTTATGTTTAAAGTTCTGATTGGTCGATCTTCATAATTTTTGTTATCCTTGAGATAACCCTGCGGGACTTTTAAATGGGACATTTAATTATTTCTATTTAGGGTGTCATCCAAAAATGAATTTAAAAATTTAATACACTTTTATATTTCGTAAGCAGAGAAATTTTAAAAAAGTACTGGTAAAACGTCCTGTAAAATTACAATAATACAATTTATAAGTCGCTCTCAAGAATCACATTTAAAAACCTTATGAAAATTAAGCATCGCAAGTTTTGAAATGGAGTTCGAAAAAATGTTCCATTTAAGGGTGGATTCATGTTGATATCAGAAATAACATATTTAAATTTGAAGAATATTTACCAAATACTAATTTGGCTAAGAGTAACCTTAAAAAATGGTATCATGATTCGTTTTGGTGATTTAATTCCTTTACGAGGATCCGGATCCGTAAATCGATTCCTTTTATAGTCCAAGAAAATAGGTCCTGAAATACGAATTTGAGATTAAAACTTGAATTTTTGATATAAGTTACTTTGAAGAATCTAAAAACAAACTGTTTTTTTTTTGAATTCACCCCCGTGCCGGGAAGGGGTTAAAAAAAATGTAAAAGTGTTTTTTTAATTTTGAGAAAACGGTAAGTCCTAGAAAAAAAAAGTTTTAAATAAAGTGTAGAACGTGAAATTCTACATAAAAATGATTTTATACCTTTTTTTCTAAAATTGAAATTAACTGAGATAGGGTAGCTAGAAGCTAGGGGATGATAACAGCAACTTTAAAAAAATCATAAATTATTGAAAAATTAAAAACTCATAGTTTTTTTTAATTATTTATGTAATTAAGAGCTTTAATTCTAGAGAAAAAAATCTTTAGAATTAAAGTTGTTAATTATATAAATAATTTAAAAAAACTATGAGTTTTTTAATTTTCCAATAATTTATGATTTTTTAAAGTTGCTGTTATCATCCCCTAGCTTCTAGCTACCCTATTTCAGTTAATTTTAATTTTAGGAAAAAAAGTTATATAATCATTTTTATGTAGAATTTCACGTTCTACAACTTTTATTTAAAACTTTTTTTCTAGGACTTACCGTTTTCTCAAAATAAAAAAACACTTTTTTAATTTTTTTCACCCCTTCCCGGGGGTAAATTAAAAAAAAACAATTACAGTTCGTTTTTAGATTTTTAAAAGTAACTTAAATCAAAAATTCAAGTTTTAACCTTAAATTCGTATTTCACGACCTATTTTCTTGGACTATTTTGAAGGTTCCGTCCCAGCTCCGATGTGCAAGCATACATACATTTAACTGTGGTTAACTTTATGTGTCAGGATAACAAGAGAATATAAAGTAAAATAAAAATATGGCATTAAGCTGATTGGGTTATTGACTAAAGTCTCTCGGAATATGAGAGTAAGCGCCAGTTAACAGGATGTTTAAAAGGGTTAAAAACGGAACAAATTATACGTAAAGAACACGCCAAACTAACAAAAATTAATTTCAAAAATTAGTTGTAGGACGGTAGACCTACGTGAACGGATTATTTTAGGACGTCAAAATTTAAAAAGAATAATGTTAAAAGAATACAAATACCATACTTATTAAAATTTTTATAAAATACTGCTAGAAAATGGGGTTGATTCAAAATTGTTAAGGCAATAAAAATTTTCAAAAATTGTAAAATGGGGAGAATTTAATTTTTTAATTACTTCAACTATTACATAAAGATTAAGGCACGAATCTAAAAGTTTTCAGAATGAGCGAAGCGAGTTCTGCAACTCACATGAGTCCCTTAAAATGTACTTTTAACACAAATATTATACAATATTTTTTGTAAAAACGCAATAATGCAGTTAAAAATTAAACTATTCGAAAATTGAAAGATATAATTTTACATAGCATCGTATACAGGTGTGGAAAATCCAAAACCGAACATAGGGATAAAGTGTAATGTGTCAAACAGAAACGGACAACCCCTTTAACTGTGTAAAAGAAGTGAGACAAAGCTTTGCAATGTGTCGATACTAGTATCAAGCGCTGTCTCGAACAGCGAAGACTACCGATTCGAGGCATACGGCAACCTTCGTCGAGCGTACGCTGTTTAAGCTATTTTGGCGCGTATGTCCTAGCTTAAATTCGATCCCACTCTGTTTTAGTGGTTTATTTGTTTTCTTTGTTTTACTTGCGAAACGTCCATGTTCGGTTTTAAACTTTCCACACCTGTATAATAGTTATTTGTAATTTTAAAGTACAATTTTTAAGGCGGTTTTTTCTGTTCAATCCACCTTAACCCCTAAGAATGCTAGAACTGTGAAAGAAATTTGTTTTTCAGGTTGTTTGAATTGAACAATTAATATAAATGTTAGTAGATAATTAAACGTTGACGTTACCTTTCAAAATTTGACATTTCACTTTTAACACTAGTGCTTTAAAATGTTACTTTAAGGCACTAGCTCTTTAAAATAACATTTTTAAGGCATCTAGATAGTGTTAAAAATTGAATTTTTAACACGATTGTAAAAAAAATATTTGTAAGAATATATTAGTATATTTGAGGTGCTATCTTAATAAACCTTTTCATGAACATATTTAACACATTTTTGATTGATGCCACATTTGAGAGATTAGATCAGATAAAATTTTTGATTAATACCATTTTCGACATGTCATTTTGTAAAGATGTTGTTTTTAATGGGGATTATTTTGGCTCTGCATCGTTCTTAATTACTCGACCTAGTTATTCAAAGTTTAAGGTGATTAAAACATTTTTAACGTTTTTGTTTTGATAAGGATAGTAAGTTTTTAGAAAGCAATCTATAGTCATATTTTTGACAGGTTAAATTTTGAACTTTATATTTTTAATACAAATAACTTTTAAGATATATTTACACAATAACCGGGATATTAATTATATACTAAGAAATAAAAATTGGTTAATTATAATTATTATAAAACACTTTTTTGCATTTAAGGAAATAATCTTGTAATTGAAAATATGTTAAATAATTTTTTAGCAACGACGAATTTCTGAAATTATATTTTAATATTCTTTTTTTGGTTTTAAGTAACTACAGCGTGTAATTGCGCCTAATATAGTTTATTTGCAAAGATGGATTCTCTAAAAATATGTCTCAAAAAAATTCATATATTTCTGCTTAAATAAATGTTTAATAAATATTTAACTGGAGCATTTTAAATATGCTTTATGCCACAATAGACTAGACATCCTAAATCAGTAGAAATATAAATAAATAAAAAAAAGTTGCAAACATACCTTAATATACAGGGTGTAAAAAGTATAATTCTCACGATCTAAATGGGCGATGGTGGAGCTTAAGACAAGTCAAAAAGCTTATATGACATATGTGTCTAAACTTGACAGATTTTTGTCTAAACGATGTCAAAGTTAGAACTTTAGAAGCAATTATTTCTAAAATCTTAACAATTAGAAACTTTTGTCTTAATCGCTTATCAGTAGATTCATTTGGTAATAAAATAAACTAAGCTTTAAATGTTTTAATCTACAAATAAAAAATAAAAATATTTTTCCCCCAGTTAAAAAGTTAAGAAACAATTGGCAACAGAGCTACTTAAAAGCCTTGTGGGTAAAGTAAAGTCAGTTGTAAACTGTGATCATTTATAATGTCCCCCCTCTTAACTTTTGTGTTTTTCGCATTAGACAAAAATCTTAAATACAAAAGTTGTAGAAAATTATATATGCTATTTGCAGGATATATTTACGTATATACAGGGGGTTGCGAAAATGCGTGACAGGTTAAAGTTATATTTTTTAAAATGAAACACCCTGTATATTGTCAGTTGTTTAGAATCTTCTAAAAATTCTAAATATTTTTTGAATAACATGTCCTATATCTAAATGTAATAGTTTTCGCAATATTCGCATTTTTAGAAGATTCAAAAAAAAATTGAATATACAGGGTGTTTCATTTAAAAACCAACACTTTAAACTGTCAGATTTTTACTCTATATAAGTTATATATTATATATATATATATATATATATATATATATATATATATATATAATATATATATATATATATATATATATATATATATATATATATATTATATATATATATATATATATATATATATATATATATATATATATATATATATATATATATATATATATATATATATATATATATATATATATGTATCCTATATATTGACTTTAAAAAAATTTGCTCATCTAACCGTTTAAAAACTATTCAATAAAAGCTTGAATTATATTTTAGTAAATTTTGTGAGGCAAAAAAATAACCACCCTAACGTTTAATTTAAGTGCATTCTCGACTCTTTTAAGTTATAAATATCTCCTTCATCCTCAAGAATGAAACTAAGATGAGACTTAAAACCAAACGGAAAAATTTAAATTAACTGAAAATAAAATGAATTACCAATATATATTACTAGATTGACCTAATGTTTATATAACAGTAACACTAATTATTTTCTTCAAATGACATATTTGGTCCAGTTTTGGCAGAAAATGGCATATACAGCGTGTCCAAGATAATGAGGGCCAGTATGGGGATCTCCGAAATGGTAAGAGATTGATGGGTAGTTTAAATTTGGCAAAGTTTCGTATTGGGGAGCTCAATAATATACCGTTGCAAAATTAAAGTTCTATTTTGTACTTCCAGAAATATGGCTGAAATATTAAAATTTTCGACCGTCGTTTTTATTTTTTTACGGGTTTATTTCAAAAATTAGAAAAAATCCAAAAATAAATTTTTATTGGAACTTTTTGCGCTTCAACTATTGGCAAACTGAAAAATTTTTTAAATACGGCTCTTGATTGTTAATTGCATTTTTTGAAGCAGTTTTAATCCCAATTTTAATGATGTATAACACTTTATATTTTTCTGTTAAATAAACATATTTTCCATAAAAGACAATGAGTTAGACAAGGAACGACATCATTTCTTATAGGGGCGTTCCATTTTGTAAATTATATTAAGTGTTATATATTTTAATTGGGTAACGGGGGTTTAAAAAAGTAAATAAACCCGGGCGTATTTAAAGAAATAAAGCTAATGATGGTTTAACAAAAGGAATGCGAAGAGCATTTTGACTCACCAATATAAAGGGCAAAAAGCTGCAATGAAAATGTATTTTTAGAATTTTTCTGGGGTTTGAAATAAACTTGTTAAAAAATAAAAACCAAAATCGAAAATTTAAGTTTTTTCGCCATATTTCCAGAAGCACGAAATTTAACTTTAATTTTTCAACGGAATATTATTAAGCTCTTCAATACGCAACATTACCAAATTGTAACTTCCCACCTATCTCTTACCGTTTCGGAGAACCCCATACTGGCCCTCCTCATCTTAGACACGCTGTATAATAATAGTTATTTACATTACAAGTACGTATATGAACATAATTATAAAAACGAATTCAAAATCTCTCAAAATTCTTTAGATATTTCTTTTTAATAATAATTGTTTATTTGGGGATATTTTTTTATCAACCCTATTTGGTCTTGTTTTATTTTTAAAAACGGGTTTCATCATACCCGTTACCCACGTGCTATTCCAGGGATAATTTAGGATCCGACTCTTAACCCTAGGAGACCATCTTTAATATTAACAAAAAGTCCCAAATTTTATCTTGCATTTGGGAAGGAAAAACGACAAGATAGGTATAACCAGTTTCAGTCCGTTAGGAATTACTTAAGATTAATAGTTATTTACATTACAAGATGCGAAAGTTTACTTTTGGTGTGAGGTGGTTTTTTAAATGGCCCGAAGGGCTATTTAAAACCTCCGAACATTGGGCCTTTGTATCGTGTAATTATTATATTTTTCTGCTACTGTTCTATGTATCG
>JAHBCN010021167.1:0-14341 GCA_019359885.1 Listronotus oregonensis | reverse complement strand
AAAATTAGAAGTTTTGTCCAGATAGGATTTTGAAAAAAAAAGGGCTGCAAGTAGCGTCCCAAAGTAATTGTTTTCCATTTTTCCCAAAGGAAAATTAAGGTCATTCCATCTACCCGTTTTCCATCGCTTCTGCAAACTCCAAGAGGCTCAAAACAAAATTTTTTAGCTAAAATGAGAGCTCTTTTGATAATGTTTTATCTGACTGTGTCTAGAAGAACGCCCTGCGCTTTTTTTGCAGTTTAAACCCCTTTTGTAGGCCATAAATATCAGCATTTTCGCCGCAAACGCAGATGTGCTCTCCAACACAGGCAGACCAAGTCTGAGAGCGATGGAAATATAAGTTTTGTTACCCCAAAAATTTTCCCAAGGACGAAGAGGGGAAGTGCGTTAATCCGCTTTAACTTTCAGGGGCCTGAAGAGCAAGTAGAGGGCCTTATCTTCACTTGTCTGGCACATGTTTGTAATATATTTGTGACGAGCTTGGAAACTAAAAAGTCAAAATTTTCTGTTTTTTTGGAAATTTTGTGGTTGATTTTGAAGATTGCAAACAGATAACCATCTTACAAAACAATTGCTAAAATCATTATCTACTGTCGCAAGAATATAGGAAGGTAAAATTTTGAAAAGTAAACCTGAACGTCATTGATTGAACCTATATATATCCCTATATTTTTTAAAAAAAAATTTAAAAATTTAAAAACCAAAAAAATAGATTCTGCTCCAGCAATTTTTTCAAAACTCTCCTAAATAAATTACACCATTTAAAAAACACCATGTAAAATATAATAAAACGCAGGAGTTTCCCTCAAGCACCTCAAAAACTCTTGTAAAACTTGAGCCGGCTGCCTCCATGCTCTGGAACACAGATTAATTTTTATTTGCTTTTTGGTGTTGCACACGGCACACAACACTCGTATTAAAACTTTTCACAATAAGGCGTTTATCATTGTTGTGGCACGAAATGCGGGTAAAATTTTTAAACTGCCTTTTTTGGGAGATATTAAAAAAAAATTAATGGCGGAAGTTGTACGTGTGATGTTTAGATCTTGGATCTCCGACGTATTAGAGTTATACTGGTGGTTATTAAGTTAAAGGGATTATTTTAGGAGATACCATATACAATTTTCAGGCTTTTTTTTTATCCTGGGACCGTTCACGAAGGCTGATGCCTAAGTACTAACGTACCGTGGGTGTCTTCAGTGTGGTGAGAGGGAGTTTGTTCACACGGACTTAAATTTTTAATTTTTGGGGGGGAGAAGGAAAAATTTCCCTGGGCAGCAGGTTCCATAGTCTTGACACTCTAGGAATAAAGGAACGAAGAAAGCGGGATGTTCGGGGCCTTTTAACTAAACCCGTAAAAGGATGCATAAAATGCATGTGTTGCTCTTTTGGGGAGCTGCCAGAGAAGGAAAATACTGGCCAATTCCTCTGAGCAGAACCCGGGAAAATACCCATGGGAAGAGCGACAGACCCCCCTACAGCTCGACGATGGCAAGAAGGGAAGCCTTTCTGTGAGCGTTGGATCATTAATAAGACGAAAGGCTCTTTTTGAATGGAGTCCAGAATGCTAAGGTTGTGGGGGACGCCTTTCCCCCAGACATGAGAACAATATTCTAAAGAGGGTCTGATTTGGGATACATACAGAGTGTACAGATTGGGAAAAAGAGAAATATTTTTTTTGGCTCGAAAGAGGAATCCAATTTTTTTTGAAGCTGGGAAACTATGGGGTGAAATGTGTTTGTGCCAGTTGAGGTTATTCCCCAAAAGTAACGCCCCGACCTTGTTTAAACCCCCTCTTGTTCTTGCAGACTTTTTCGCGATAACGAACATTTCGGTTTTTTTGAGGCATTAAACTGAACACAATTTTTGGGGGCCCCCCAAACCAAGAAAATTTGGGGTTTTGGAAAAAATATCTGCATTGACCTGCGCTTGTTTTCAAAATCAGAATTACACGGTGGTTTTAAAAAATTAAAAACTAGAATGGAGGGTACTATCGCCCGAAAAATATGAATGGGATTGATTGGGGGAGAAAGATATTAATTTTGGGAAAAAACAGCGTGGGTGCCAGCACTGGGGCCCTGGGGCACCCCAGCATTAATTTGGTGAAGCTGGAGGAATGACCATCTACACTAAAAGAATGTCGTTTAAAAAAAGGGAAAATGGGAAAACCAAGACCCTTAGGTGGAAGCCCCTAAAAAAAGTTTTTTAAAAAAGCCCATCGCCAGACCTGATCGAAAAAACTTTGGATATGTCAAGACAACGCCCGGGGATTCACCAAGAAACTCAAGGGATTTGTTCCATTGTGTGAGACAAAGGAAAGAAGATCATGTGGATCTACTGGAGGAATCCATATTGTCTATCGTAAGATTTTTTTTTTTTTCCAGATACTTTAAGATTTGGGAATTAATGTTTTTTTCCATTCCCTTCCAAACAACTGAAAGAAGAAAATTTCATATTTAAAAAGGGGGAAAATTTTTTGGGATCCTTTTTTGGGGACAGGTTGCACACGTGTTTTTTCCCCAATTTCCAAAAAATCCCCGTGTCGTAAGAGTTTCGAAAGAATTAAAAAAGGGTGGCTCGGGAGCATTTTTTTAAGACGATTGCTGGTATGTCATCCACCCCAGAGATTTTTTAGTATTAAGAGAAGAAAGAATACGTTTAATCTGTTTGATTTTAAAAATTATATCGGACATTTTATGAGAAACGGGGAAAAACTTTTGGAAGAGGAAGATTAATGGGAGGATAAACTAGAATTGGCAGAAATTGTTTGGCAAATAGTTCGGTTTTTCCTTTGGAGGTAGAGAAAACCATCTTCAGAGATTAAAAAGGGGTTTGGGGAAAAAAAAATTTTTGGGGGTTTTTTTTTTCAAAAAAAGGGGGGTTTTTTTTTTTGACTAATTTTTTTGGGGGAAAGGACCGGGCTTTCCCGCCATTTGGAAGGAAAGAATTTTATTTTTTATTCATTGTTAAAACGGTTTTTTGCTCTGAGATGGTCTGTTTTTGTTTTCTTGCTATGATGCTAGCCTGTCGATTTTCGGGAGGGGGTTTTTGAAGAAACTTTTGTGGGCTTGAAGTTTTAAAAGTCTGGTTTTGTCAAAATTTTAAAAAAACCCCGGGTTTTGGGGGTTTTTGGGGGTTTCCCTTTTAGTGTGGGGAATATAGGTCTCAATGCCTAGTTGAATTGTTTCGGTAATTTTTTACTTTTTTTGGGGAAATGGGAGTAGAAAAGCGGGTAGGTTTCCCAAAGGGGGTAGCTGGCAAAAAAATCTCTTAGACCATCCCGGGGGGGGCCGAATTGTGGTGCCAGAGGGTTCGGGCGGCATGCCAGTTGCCTAAAAATGAGTGGAATATGAAGGCCCCCCAAACCATGGTCAAGCGACCGGGGAGCATTTAAATGCCTTGATAGAGCGGGGGTGGAAGTAAGAAAAGATCTGGGGGTTAAAATTTTGGGGGGGAACCCCCAAAAAAGGTAGGTTCCATAATTAGATTGGGAGGAGTTGTGAAAAATTTTCTGCTCCCCCGCCTTTGTATCATTTTTTTTGGGGCCACCTCCTTTTTTGAACATTAAAACCCCGAGGACGATTATTGGCCAATGGAAACGGGAAATAATATTGTCGATCTTTATTGAAAGGAAATCAAAGAACTCGTTGTGGGAAATTTGGGCAGACGGGGACCGGTATATACAGCAATAATTTAGTAGAAGATCGAAAGTAAGTTTAAGCCAAAGTATGGGCCCATGATTCGAGGTTAGAAACCAAAAACAAGCCAGGTCGTTGCGAACGTAAGACAAACGCCGCCATGGGGTCAAAAGATAAATGAGTTTATAACCAAAAGGAGGTGGTTGGTTCCCGTTTTGGGACTTATTTGGGTTTCGGTAAGAAATAGTATGTGGGGTTTGGAGGATTGAAGATAATGGTGAACAGGTGAATGGTGGCTTTTAGAACTAATATCAATTCCAAAATAAATATCCCACACACAATGTTAGAACTGATAAAAATTGCAAAATTTAAAGGATACAAGAGAAAAAAAAATGGGACTTGAGGGTGTTATGGAAGGTGGGTATTAGGTTTTTAGAGAATATCCCCCACGGGACAACCCCGACGTTGTAAAAAATACTTTTGCAAATTTGTATCTAGCACAGCATGGCATAATGCAACCTTAGAAAAATAAATGTCAATTTTAAAAAAGCCTTTGAATAAAAAAAACACTTTACCACTATATTCTAGCCATATTAAGAAAACAATTTATGCAAAAAAAATAATTTCATTTTTTTTTTGCATCAAACCAGAAGACCTCCAATGGATTTTGGGGTTTGTTTTTTAGAGGTTTTTTTTTACACCAGGGGGTTAAAAAAAATCTACTAAAAACTTAGACTTTAGACTATCCCCAAAAAAAAAAATTTTGTTTTTTTTTGGGGCCCCAAATTTTTGTTGTTGGGAAAAAACTAAAAAAAAAAGGTTTTTTTAAATTTTAAATTTTTTTTTTATTTTTAACAAAAAAACGTTGTTTTAAAATTTTTAAACGTGTAATTTCGATAAAAAATTTTATTTTTAAAAAAATTTTTCATACCTTTTTGATATGGATTTAAATATTGAAATTGTTACAGATTAACACCCCCCATTTTTTTGGCTTTTTTTAAAAACCTCCATGGGAAATTTCAAAATTTTTTCATTTTAAACCCCAAAACTAGAAATCATCTTTTTTATAAATTAGTTTTTATTTTTGGAAAAAAACGTTAAAGGGTTTTTTTTGGGTTTTTTAAAACTATTATTTCGCTCATAATTCAAATTTTTAAAACCATTTTTTTACAATTTTAATTTAAACCCCCTTTGGGGTTTTTCCGGTTTTTTAACTTTTAAAAAGCTTGACAGTAAATCGGCCCTTTTGCTAAAACATTTTTGGGCCCCCCAACTTTCAGCAGCGGGCGAAAAAATGCAATTACGTTGGGAAAAAAAAACTATTACGAAACCAAAAACCCTTTTAAATTAAAAAAGTTATATGCCTTTTAAACCCAAATTTAAATAACATATAATTTTTAAAACGGCAATCGTATTTAGAAAAAATTTTAAAAAAAACCTTTTAAAAATGGAAACAGTCATTTATTTTAAAACGGGAAAAATTTTTCTAAACTCAAAAGAGTGGTTTGAAAATTTAAAAAAAATGCATATTCATTAAAAATTATCGCTGTGTAACTTTTTAATGACTTTTAAACTCATATGCATCAAAAAAAACAAACAAAAACCGATTTGGAGGGGAGAAAGATAAACAAAATTTTTATTTTACAAATTAAAAAAAAAAAGAAGGTTGCTGGCTATGAAACATGTGTTTATGTAGGGAGGGTTATTGGCTGTTTGGGTTTTAAAAGCAATTTTTTAAAATTTTTTTTTGATTCTCGGGGTTTTTAAAAGGGAATAAATTAAAAATGGGGGGTTTTTAACCCAAAAGGGGGGAAAAAACACTTTTAAACCCCCTCTTTTTTTTTTTTTTTAATGGCAGTGGGCCCTTAAATCTTGGGAAAAAAATTTTTAAGGTTTTCGCCCAAATTTTTTTAAATTTCTCTTTTTTTTTTTTTGTTTTACTTTTTTTATATAAATATAGAAAAGTTACAAAAAAAAAACTGCTCAAAAAAAAATCGTACCATTTAATTTTTTTGACCCCTTTTTTAAAATGCTGAACTTTTTTAAAAAATTTTAAAAATTTTTTTTTTCTAAAACAAAAAATTTAAAAACCCGTTTTTTTTACTTTAAATGTATTGGGAATTTTTGTAAGATAAAAATTATCATGATGTCAGGGGAATATAGTAAATAAGGTTTCAAAAAAAAAAAAAATTTAGTGTGTCCTATTTCAGTGGTAATTTTTTTGGATTTTGATATAGGTTGTTACCAAGGTCAAAAATATCTTTCCCCCCCAGTTTTTCTGTGGGGGGTAACGCCCCCCTTGTGGGCGCAGGGCCCAGATGGGGGCGGGGAAGGGGGCCCCGAACTACCGCTACCCAATACTCCTAATAATGTAAAGTTAAATTATTATTGCTCAATGTTGATTATTGTTAATTTTCCAAAAAAGATACTCTTTATATTGTAAAATTGCATTATTATTGTCTTCGGGTAAGAAAGTCTCGTTTAGAATATAGGTTTAATTAAACTCCAGGCGAGACTAATATGTTATTGAGATTTTTAAGAAAAAATGGGGGCGCTACAAAATAACTGATTTTAAAAGTGGGCTTAGACAAAATAAGTTTGGAACCTCTGCTCTAGACGTTTTGCCAGTTTTTGAATTGAGGACCTCTTTGGCGATACACTTCTAAACGTCAAATTTTGGTAATTAATTCTTTAAAAAGCTATAACTGTAAATGGATTGACGATTTCAACGAGTGTTTCATATTCGGGAAGCTCATTTTATGTAGATTTTTTATGTCCTAAGCACTTTTGATAGGTTATAATTTTACGTGCATACGGGGAAAAATACCAAAAACGTAGCTGATTTAGAAACCTTAATATTGGGTAAATTATTGAACGCCAAAAGGACCATATGAGTATGTTTTGTTTTAAAAATGGCCAGTTAAGTTTGTGTCAATATCTCAAAACGATTTCTACCTTAATCGATTTATGCTGTTTAAGTGCCTGTAAACTTTTTTTAGCAAAATGCGTCGTTATTATGGCATTAGGTTGAATGGATACCATAATAAATTTGAAAGACTTTGTTGATTACCTGTATATCATGGTGTACAACACCAAATACCCTAATTTATGTTTAAAAATGTTTAAAACTTTAGGACGTTGCTGGAATTCTACCATTCAGACATAATGCCATAATAACGAGCATTTTTGCTAATAGTTTACAGGCACTTAAACAGCATAAATCGATTAACGGTAGAAATCGTTTCAGATATTGACACAAACTTCAACTTGGCCATTTTTAAAACAAAACAAACACATACGGTCCCTTTGGCGTTTAATAATTTATCCTATATTTAGGATTTCTAAATCAGCTACGTTTTTGGTATTTGTTGGCCCCGTATACTCATAAAATTATAAACTATCGAAAAGTGCTTAGGACATAAAAAATCTACATGAAATGAGCTTTCCGAATATGAAACACTTGTTGAAATCTGTCAATCCTTTTCCAGTTATAGTTTTTTAATTAATTGATTACAAAATTTGAGTTTGGGTGTATCCAAGACAAGGTTTAATTTAAAACTGGCAAAACGTTTGAGAAAGATATAACCTTGGTAACAAACCCCCATTATAACGACCAAAAAAAAAACCCGAAATGGGACACACTGAATTTTGTTTTTTTTTTGGGATTCTTTTTTCACCCTGTAACAGGGTAATATTCATCTTACTAAAACTAAATGAATATAGTTAAAGTAGAAGAAAGGTTTTAAACTTTGTTTTTTCCGAATTTTTTTAAGACAAAAAAAAGACGCTTTTTACTCTACAAAAATGGTCTTTTTAATTTTTTTGCAAAAAACGATATTTTTCGAGATAAGGACAAAGGGCCCCATTTCCCCGTGAATGGTATTTTAGTTCGTTTTTGGGGGCGGGTAATTGTTCCATTATTTTTTACAAGTAATTTTTTTATATTTAAAGTTTAAGAATGGAAAACCCGTATATATTGCATATGAGTTTGGGAAAAAAAATGAAACAAAATTAATTTTTTTTTTTTTAAAAGCTCTAAAACCCCCCGTCCAAAAACACTTAAAAACTTGCAATTTTTTTAGGAAAAAATTTTAAATTTTTTTTTTAAAATTTTTGGAAAAATAAAATGTTTTTATTAAAAAAAAAGTTGAAAATTTTTAAAAGGAATTAAAAAAAAATTTAAAAAAAGGGGGGTTTTATTTAAAAAAAAAGATTTTTATTCGTCACGCTTTTTGAGCCACCCTGTAACTTTAAAATAATTTTTAAAATTTTCATCCTAAGAATCTTTTCATTTTTTTATTTACTATTTTCTCATAACTTTTGAAACCAATGAAATAATAACTTTACTCATGTTTACTCACCCTGTACAATTTTTTTTACAGCTTTGGGTACTTTTAGGTCTTCAGTTCTGGACTAATAGTAGATTATATTATCCAAAACAAAAAAAAAACACAATAAAGGTCACTTTTCATAAGCCAAACCTCATAGTTAAATTCCTGTTATACAAAACTCTTTACAAAATACAACCAAGCCAAATATGCATCGTAAGTTTTGATACACTTAACTCTCTTACAAAAATGTTATAAGCAGTTTTATGCAGAATTTTATAGGTAAAGTACCTGACTGAGGTAAGTATAATAATACATAATATAACAATTTTCTTAAACTTACAAAATGATATTGTGTGCATGGTGATATGATCTCTTTTATCTTGCCTTGTCTGAAGGAGACTTTTATTTCTAACGATATTTCCAGAAGACTAACGGATAAAATAAAATAGGATTATGTAAAGAATGGAAAAATAAAGTTATTGCGTTTTGCCGGGGGAATTTTCTTTTTTTAAACCCCTTTTCTTATTTTTCATTAAATTTATTTTTTAAAACAGGTTTAGTTTTTTTTAAAAAACATTTAAAGGACGTTTTTTTATAGTGTTGATCTAATAAGGCGGGGGGTCTCCAAACTTCGGCCTTAGGGCCAACTGATTACTCCAGTAAGTTCCGAGGGCCAAAACCATATTATCATTGTTGCCGGTGGTAAGAAGTGAAATAGTCCACTGATAAAAAAAAAGTCCAAAAAGTACACAACGTTTAAAAAAGGCTGAAATCGGACAAAGTCCGCAAAACGGCAACCCCGATTATTAATTTTCCTGTCATTATCTGTAATTTTAGATTAGTCGTAGAGTACGAGCCATGAGGAGTAACGTGAAGAATCTGGTGGACAAAGGGAAATAGTAGTACCTTATCGCTAAGGGGCAATAGCAGTACAGAATAACTGTTGGTTGAGAAAGCTTGTTTTCCACTACTTCTAGATGGCAGTAATTGGGAATATAAAAGAATATGGCGCAACCAAAGCGTTCCTATGACACTGGTTAAAAAAAATAGTTCCCCCCTTTAAAACGTTTTTGTGGTGTTTAAAGTTTAAGACATCTTTAAAATATTTTGTTTTAATTGTTTTTTTGGGGAATTGTATATGGAAAAGGGAAAAAATTGATATAATGCAAAAAATTTCAAAGTCAGGGAAAATTCGTATTTCAATTACCCAGAACGAGGCCTGTTTGTTTTGCAAAAAGTCCCGTTCTAAAAAATTTAAAAATTAAAACTCAATGAAACAAAACATTTTCAAAATTCCCAAAATATGGGAATTTTGCGGAAAAAAAAATTAAATACGGGGGATTAAAATGAAAATCTTCTTTTAAAAAACCCAAAAACGAAAAAGGCTGAAACCGTAGTTTTGTTGGCTTTTAAATTGCAAAAGGGGAAACCCCCGATGGAAAAATTTTTCAAAAAAGCAAATTTGGGTAGCCGAAAAAATTTCCCCAAAAAGGTAAATTTTTAAAAACCCGATTAGAAAACTGTGGCTCAAAGGGGTAAAAAACAGGGAAAAATATATCCTCTCAACTGTTGAAAAAAATGGCTTTTTTGAGGGTTTTTTTCCTTTTTTAAAGGGATGTTGATACTGTTTTAGGGTTGTTTATTTTCGAGGTAGAAAATTTTAAAAAACACAAAATTTTTGTTTATGTTTCAGGCCAACAGGACAGATTTTTTTAAAAGGATTGAAAGGGGCCTTTAATAAAAAGAATTCGATAAAAATTTGAAAAAACAACTGATGGAGGAAAAAACATGATGGGAAAAAAAAAAGGAGTGGTCGCTCTTTTTAAAAGGGTGTAGAAAAGAGGGTTCAAAAAAAGTCTTACATTGTATCTTTCATCAACAGTCTTTGTGCGGAAAATGTTTGATATGTCTGATTTCTGAAACCACCCCATCAACGTTAATTTTATCAGATCTTGGGCTGAATCACCAACCACAATTTATTGAAGAGATTGGAGAACGTTTTACCTTATATACTGCCGTACGCTGGCTTAGTTGTGGGAAAGCCCCAGGTTTTTTTTGAACTTCGAGCAGGATCAAAATTTTTTGAATAAAAGACCCCCTCTTACTAATTAAAAAACAACGCATGGCTGTAAAGGGGATTCTATGTTGATTTGACAAAACATGTAACGAACTGAATTTGGGATTGAAAGGGAAAACCAATTTCCTGATTTAACATAATATCAAATCATTCCGAAAAAATTAGACTGTTTCAATACAATTTTAAATTTTTTTCACATTTTAAAACATGGAAATATTCAGCCAACACGAGAGATTTTCCATCGATTTTGCAATCGAAACTTTGGTGTTTAAGAAAAATTTTTGATATGTTTCTGGACTTTGATGCATTGAATCAAATTAAATTTTTCAGAATTTTTGATACAATTGAAACCCACCCCGGAACTTTAAAAGGGAAATTTTGATCTAAATGCAGTGATATAATTAAGAACAAATATAAAAACCCCTCTTGTTGGAATTTTATAAGAGTTTCCACTGACAAATTTGATAATTTGAAAATTTTCTGTGGTTGTTTTCTGTTTTTGGAATTATTTGTGTAAAAAAAACCCTTCTAAAATAAGCAAAAAAAATTTTTACAGATCGAAATTAACTGATGAGCATCTTAAATCCTTTTAATAATTGGTACAAGTAAAATTATCCACAACTAAAAATTGTCAGTGGAAAATCCAATACATAAATCTCATTAGTATTTCAATGTCATTTTTTTGTTTGTTTTTTTAAAATTTTAAAAATTTTATTGGAAAAATTTTTTTTGTTATTTTTAAATACAAAATTTTTTGTTTTAAGTTTTATTTTACAAGTTTTTAAATTTTCTCCCAAAAATTTATAGTTTTACCCATACCATATCAATGTAGATGTCATATTAATAATTATTCAACATAAAATTAGTACCGAAAACAAATTTTAATTTTGCTATAAAAATTATTTGTTCTCTAAAAGGAGTTTTCAAGTATGCATTTCCCCCGCGGGGAAAAAACGTCCGCGGGCCGGATGTGGCCCGGGCCGTATTTTGGGAGACCCTTTGGTTTAGAAGTTTAAAAAAATGTCAGTTTTTGATAGGTTGCCTATAAAATCATTAATAACACTGACAATGACGTTTTTTTAAAACATTCTAAACCTTGTTAATTTTTAAAAATTTGGGTAAGTACATTGCTAAATTTAACAACGCGATCTTCACTGGCCGTAAATATATCAAAAAAAAAATTTTTTAAATAATATTTAAAAATTTCCACAATTTTAACAAAATTTTCAAATTTTTTTTAAATCCAATTTTTCCTTTTTAAAAAAAAAAAATATATAACTTATAAAAATATTTAATCATTATGTTAGTATTAAAAAAAAGATTGTCATAATTTTTTAATTTTTTTAGTTGTTGTTAAAAATTATTATGAATTGTCTGAATACTTTTTTAAAAAAATGTATAATCAATCCCAATGACAATAAAGCTTTTTATTATTATTATTATTGTATTTTAAAAAATTTAGAAACAAATCAATGCAAAATAACTTCAAAAAAAAAAGCTTTTTTTAAAATTTTTTTTTATGAACCTTGTAAAATTTAGATTTTTGTTATTTTAACAAAAAAAAGTTAAAAAGTCAAAAGACGACGTAAAAAATTCCCAAAACCCCAGAGATATCAAGAAGAGCCGACTTCTCCATACATAATTTATCATCCCCTAAAATTTTTTTAAATTTTGTTAAAACATTTTTTATTTTGGCCCGGGCCCCGAGAATATTTTAAAACAAATTTGGGGGCGATTCTTTTACATTTAAATTGACATTACTATCTTTCCGGGAAACTTTGCCAATTTGGTTTTTGCACGTGTAAAAAAATTTTTTTTCGTACGGCGCATTTGAACGTACCAGAAAATTTAGTTTTTTATTGTTTAATACAGGGGGACAATTTAAAAAAATTGAAATGGCGATATTTTAGGAACGAAAAAAAGAATCAAAAAACCCCCAAAACAGTTTCTTAAAAATAAGGGGGAACAAAAACAAGCATATTATCCCACCCTTATCAGCAACCCTTGAAGGGGATAGACCCTAGAATTTAAAAAGAAAAGGGGGGCGAGGATACATCATTTTTTTAAAAAATTTCCAAAGATACCCTAGAAAGTACATTTCAGAAAAAATTTTCTGTTTATCAAAGGAAAAAAATAAATAAAACAAAATTTTGAAATTGTTTTTTATTATTTAATTAAATTATACAAAAAGATTATATATACTTATGTCTTTAAGAATTCCAAACATGCGCCCCCCCGGTATTTTGAATTTTTATTGCTATGATTTTTTTCGAAAAAAGGGGTTTTTTATAAAATTCATTTTATTTACAAAATTTACTTTAAAAGTAACTTTTACTAGTAATTTTTTTAAAAAAAGGACTTTGGGTTAGTTTAAACAAAAGAAGGCACTTTTATCTTTAACAATGGGGTACAGCAAGCTGAACGTGTAGACATTATTTTTATTTATGGTTTCCCCGGTAAAAATTCGGACAGCTCAACGTTTTAACGAAAGGATCCAGGCCAAAAATGGCCCGAGATGTTCGCCAATTAGTACCAAATTTAAAAAAACTGGGTTTTTCGAATAAAAAGAGAAATCAACCGAGACTAGTCAACGAAGCAGCGAAATTGAAATTTGGGTCAGTTTGCAATGAATTTAACCCAACTCTAAGCGGCTGGAACTGGATTACTGTGAATCAAAAAGAAAGGTATTTAAATTTTACAAGTTTTATCCCTATAAACGCAGATACTGCAAGAACTTAGTGACGACGACCCGGCAGAAGAATCCCGTTTTGGAAATAATGACAGATAGAATTATGGCAGAACCTCAACTAGTTAAAAAAATTTGCTTCAGTGATAGTGTCCTTTATTTAATGGGATGTTAATAAGAAAACTGTCGTTACTGAAAGAGAACCCACATGTATTTAGAGAAGGGGATACCCAGTACCCCCAAAAAAGGGGGGGGGAGACGGTATTACCCCCAAAATTTATACCAGGAAAATTTTAAAAGGGGACATGTATGCTGAAAAGCACAGAGGTCTATCGAACCCTAAAGTGCAGAATTAGAAAAACAGAGGGACATACACGGAAATTTATCTTTTTTAGAACGCTTACTACATTTCCCAAAACGATGGAGCACCCCCCATTAGTAGTTCCGTTAGGGAATGGTTGGGTGATCATATCCAACCAGTGGGTTGGAAGAAAGGTCCTGTTGAATGGCAAACCCAGATCCCCGGCCAACACCCACTTTTTTGGGGGCACCTAAAATCTGTGGTTTTTAAAACGCAACCTGAGTCACAGAAACTCCAGAATAGAATATTTCAGGAATGCCGTGCTATATCCAGAGAAACTTTGTAAATGTACGGGGGGGGGAAGAAAAAAGGAAATCATTTTGAACAAAAAAATTTAATAAACAATTTCAAAATTTTGTTTTTTTTATTGTTTTTCCCTTTATAAAAAGAGAAGAATTTTCTGAAATGTAGTTTCATGGTATCTTTGGGAAACATTTTCCAAGAGCTTTAAAATGATGTATACTGACCCCCCCTTTTTTTAAATTCTAGGGGGGATTTTCCCCCCTGCGGTTGCTGATAAGGGTGGGGTAATATGCTTTTTTTTTTCCCTTAGTTTTATAGAAAAAAGTTTTTAAGGGTTTTTTTTATTCATTTTTTGTTCCCAAAAAATCGCCATTTCAAGTTTTTAAATTGTCACCCTGTATGTATTTTAAATATTTTTTAAATTCTTTAAAGAAAAAAAAAAATAAAAAATTTTACTGCTACAAATCTTGTTTTCTTTTTTGTAAAACTGTTTTTCATAAAAGGGGTTTTTTCTATCATTTTTTAAATAACAATTTTTTTTTAAAAATTTTTAATTTTTTTACATTTTTTTTAAAAATTAAATCAAAAAACAGTTAAAAAGGTTTTTTTTTTTATTATTTTTATGGCAACAAAAAAAAAAAGTTTTTTAAAAATATTAAAAGCCCCCAAAAATAAGGGTTTGGTTGGGCAAGCTGTCGAATTACTTTTAAAAGTAATTAAAATTTAAAAAAATAACTTTTCTAAGTAGTGGTAAATTACGATTACCAAAGACATGTTTGTTAAAAGTAATTTTTCAATTATTAATTAAAACTAAAAGTAATTGAATATTTTGGCAATTATTATAGTAATTCAATTATTTAATAGGTAATTGAATTATTTTCTGAGTAATTTAATTACTTTATTAGTAATCCAATTACTTTATAAGTAATAAAAATATTTGGAATTCGTGAAAATTAATTACAAATTACAAAAAATTATCCTATTAATTTATAATTCAAATAAATT
>JAHBCN010021166.1:0-14360 GCA_019359885.1 Listronotus oregonensis | reverse complement strand
TAGAGAAGATGCAGAGTATCTTTTTTTT
Organism: Listronotus oregonensis; assembly: GCA_019359885.1. Lineage (NCBI taxonomy): Eukaryota > Metazoa > Arthropoda > Insecta > Coleoptera > Curculionidae > Listronotus > Listronotus oregonensis. Next base: position 14,332 of record JAHBCN010021166.1, on the reverse strand, counting down.
ATCTTTGAACAGTCCACAAAATAAAATATTTGAGGATTTGGAGGAGAAGGGGAAACTATTTCGGGTAGCAGTTTCCATAATGGACACTGTAGGGATGAAGGAATGAACAAAGCGGGGAATTCAGGGCTTCTCTTGTTGAACTTTAAAAGGTTGCATAAAAGTTGCACTACGTGTTGCTCTGTTAGGAGCTGCCAGAGGAAGAATTATACTGGCCAACTCCTCTAACCAGAAGCCGTGCAAAAACCTGTAGAAGAGAGACAAAAGTCCTACAGCTCATCGGTGGGCAAAAGGATGATTTTTTTCTGTAAACGTAAGATTATTAATAGGACAAACTTCTTAAATGGATTTGACAATGCTAAGAGTTGTAGGAGACGGATACGTAAAAACAATATTCTAAACAGGCTCTGATTTGGGATACATACAAAGTATCGAAATTGGAAGAAGAAAAATACTTTCTGTCCTAAAAGAGGAATCCAAGCTTTTTTAAAGCTGTTGAGGCTATGAATGTAATGTGCTTGTGCCAGTTAAGGTGATTCTCAAAAGTACCGCCGACAAGATTATATGACTCTTTGTTTTGTAGAACTTGGCCACTCATACGTAACGGATAAGCATTGGCAGAATTTTTCGGGACAGCAAACATGACTGTTTTTTTTTTGATGAATTAAACTGAACAAGATTTTTGGCGCTCCAATCCCAAAATCAGGCTTATTGACTGGCTTGACAAATTAAATATTAGGGTGGGTGCAAAATCGGTGGCACATTTTTTTTGGTAGTAAGAGAAGAAAGAATACGCTTGATCTGTTTGACTTTAAAAATAATGTCGGACATTTTGTGAGGAACAGGGGCACTGTTGGAAGAAAAAGTTTAACAGGAGGATCAAAGGTAGAATAGGCAGCAAATTATTTGGCTTCTCCTTTAGAAAAAGAAACAATTTTATCTTTAAATATTAGGGCTGGATTGATTGATTGATTGATAAAGTAAATACACAAGTTGAGGTTTTGTCCGCCTCGACACTGCAGCCAATAGGGCTTGTTGTATCTCTTGTGTATTTGTTTCAGTTAAAAAGGTTTGACACCTTAGACAGGTGTAGTAGCCCTTTTACTGTTCTTTTCTGGTCTCCAGCCTCCTGGTGGTTAGTGTCCACCATGAGGTTTTGATTTGTTCTCCAGTATGTAAGTGCAGGGCACTCATATATGATGTGAGAGGCTGTCTCTTCCTCTTCGTCACATAGTCTGCAAATGGGTTCTTCTCTGTAGATGCCCATAGTGTGCATATGTTTTCTTAGGGTGCAGTGTCCGGTTATTAATCTTGTCACTATCCTAATCTGGTTCCTATTTAGTTTTAGTAGTTCACTTGTCAATGCCTTCGATGGTGAGTCCAGCATTGATTTACTGTGATTTTGCCTTGGAATGTGGTTCCAGTATGACTGATGTTGTGTTTGAATCCACCGAGTCATGTAGCCACGAACCGAGGCTTGGTATTCCAAAACAGGTTCAGGACCCACAAACATTGCTGCGGAGCCTCGCCTGGCCAGGGAGTCTGCATTTTCATTGCCCTGTATTCCCTGTGTCCTGGCACCCAGGAAAGTGTAACTTTGTTGTGGTTAGCCAGGTTTAGGAGGCATTGCAGACAGTTCCAAACCAACCTTGAGTTGACTTTTGGGATGCCAAAGCTTTTATGGCCGCTTGACTAACAGAGAAGATAGTAATGTCCCTGCCCTTATATCTCCTCCTCAAGTTCTCTCGCAGACAAAGTTCAATGGCATATATTTCCGCCTGGAAAACAGTGGCATATTTCCCCAGGGAAGCATAAGCATTGAACCTGGGGGTCATACCATGTATTCCTGCGCCGGCTCCATTGTCAGTCTTGGATCCATCGGTATACCAAACCAAATTCCGAGACTGACCAGGAGATCGCTCACTACCGCCCCAGGTAAGCTGGGTTTTGTATGGTCTGTGTGTATTTATCCGTTTTGGCATTGTATCACTGCCCATCTCAAATATTGGGTTTGTGATACTGCTCGTTATTCTGGTGTGTCCTAGGGCAGGCCCAGAGCACCAGTTGCCGTTACATTTCAGCCTGTATGCCCCAATCCTCGCCTCCGCCTTAATAATTATACCAAGAGGGGGGAGGCTTAGTAGGGTTTCCATGGCTGCAGTTGGAGTGCTTCTAATAGCTCCCGTTATACAGAGACATGCTAGTCGCTGGAGTTTGGATAACTCCAGCTCTGCTTTTCTCTGTTCTATTTTTGGCCACCAGATAGTTGAACCGTAGGTTATCATGGGTCTTACCACAGCAGTGTACAACCAGTGTACTATGCGTGGCTGAAATCCCCAATTCTTCCCCACAGCTCTTTTGGTAGCCATTAGAGCCACTTTGCCCTTATTAATCACATTCTGCATATGTGGATTCCAGGTTAGCTTAGAATCCAGAGTTAGTCCAAGGTACTTTACCTCCTGGACATAGCCGAGTGTGGTACCGAAGAAGTGGGGAGATTTTAAATCATCCAGCTTCCTTCGTCTAGTGAAGGGTATTAGCGCAGTTTTGCCAGGATTAACAGTAAGGTTTTCCTTGTTGCACCATCCCTCCACAATTCTCAGTGCCCTTTGCATAAGCTCCGAGGTTGTTTTGTTATGCTTCCCCACGACAAGTATAGTGATGTCATCCGCATACCCCTGGGTATAGAAGCCATTACTATTCAGTTCCACCAGGAGTTCGTCAACAACCATATCCCACAGTAGTGGGGATAGAACCCCTCCCTGTGGGCATCCTTTGACCACTGACACCTCCATTGTTTCGCTGAATAACGTTGCTTGCGCTCGTCTGCCCAGTAACATGTTGTTTATCCACCTACAAATGGTGTCGTTAACATTATGTCTGGCAAGAGCCGCGGCCATTGAGTTGAAGGAGGTTCGATCAAAAGCTCCCTCAATGTCAAGAAATGCAGCAAGTGCGATTTCCTTGTTGTTCAGTGCGAGTTCTAATCTGGTCACCAGTTGATGATGAGCAGATTCGCATGATTTTTCTGACTGATAGGCATGTTGGTTTTTGTGGAGTGGCCTCTTGTCAGAGAGTTTTCCCTGACATACCTGTCGATCAGTTTTTCATTGTTTTTATCATAAAAGACGACAATGTAATTGGTCTAAGCCCCTTTTGCCTGGGAGCAGTCCTTACCCGGCTTTGGAATGAAGACCATTTTAGTCTGCTTCCATGCATTGGGCAAATAGCTCGTAGCTAGGCTTGCACGGAAGAGTTTGCAAAGCAGTGGAACTAGGGTTTGCTTTCCTGCTGTAGTAGTGCTGGGATTATCCCATCAGGTCCAGGTGCTTTGTAGGCTTCAAATGATTCAATTGCCCACTCGATTTTTTCGTAGGTTATGATTTCCTTTGCTACTTCCCAGTCGCTTCTTGTGGGCCGAATATTCGGAACATTGACGTCTGGGTAGGTCTCATTAAGTTGAGTTTCTCTTGATCCTGGCAGATGTGTTTGGAGCAAAATCTCCAATGTTTCCCTGCCAGTTTCAGAGTAGGTTCCATCTGGTTTTTTTAGAGTGCCAATAGGATTGACCGGATCTTTAGACAGGATTTTTTGGAGTCTGGCTGCCGTGCTGGTATTTTCAACCTCCTGGCAGTATTTCCTCCATGAATCCAGTTTAGCCTTACGGACCCGTTTATTGTATTCGGTGAGTGCAGATTGATATTCATCCCACTCACCCGTTTTCTTCGCTCTGTTGAACAGTCTGCGGGTTTTTTTTCCTTAGCTCCAGTAGTTCGTTATTCCACCAGGTAGACTTTTTCCTGGCGGTTTGCTTTACTAGAGGACAGTTATTCTGATAAGAGTTTGTAATAGCCTCCAGTAGTTCACAGGAAGCAAGCTCTATGTCAGTAGTATTCCTAATGCTGGTTTTGACGTTACTGCAGTTGATGGCCAAAGTTTCCTTGTATTTCTCCCAGTCCGTGCTCCTCGGATCACGGTACTCCCCCATTGGCCTCTGAAAGGCAGAGATCGCCAGGAAGATGTGCCTGTGATCAGACAGCGACGGTTCCTCAGATACATACCACCGAGTTACCTGGGATCGTATACGCGGAGATGCCAAAGTAACGTCGATTACCTCTTTACGGGCTCTAGTCACAAAAGTAGGTTCATTCCCCCTATTTAATACCTCTAAATTTTCAGAAATATTAAAGTCTAAAAGGTACTCACCTCTCCTGTTGATATCACTGCTTCCCCAAGCAGTGTGGTGTGCGTTGGCATCCATCCCAATAATGAGCTGTAGGTTAGAGCGCCTACAGAATTGCTCCAACTGGCGGAGTTCCTCAGATGGGGGTGGATCGATTGCATCATATGGAAGATAGGTTGAAGCGAGGACAGCTTCAGTCCATACACCTTTCATGATGTATTTCAGCCTTACCGCCGCCTGGTCCCTAGAACAGAATTCAGTCAGCTTTAAGGCATGTAATTCCTTCTTAATAAATATGCAGGATCTGACATTGCCAGAGTTGGAGTCATATATTAACTTACCTCCGGCTTCGCCTAAGCCCCAACTTTTCCTTTAAAAAGCCAAGGTTCTTGTATGAGGGCTATGTCCGCGTCTCCACGAGATAGGAGCCTGCATAGGACAGCCGTGGCTGCCCTGTTATGCTGCAGGTTTGATTGAAGCACCCGCAGTTCCTGCAGACTCCGTTTGCGTGTTTTGGTCACTCTGAAGGTGATTGGGTTTAGGCCCAGAAAGGCTTGGTAGCCCCTCTTGCCCAATTCCTTCAGGGCGTGTTCGTCCATAGCAAGTACAAGGGTGATGCCCTGTTTCTCACTACGGCTGCTGATGAGCCTCCAGTCACCTGTATTGAGATCCTTGTTTTGGATCCCCAGATTCTGAAGGATTTTACCCAGCTCCTTGTCATCAAGGAGTTCCGTGGGTATAAATGTCACAACCTTGGCAGTTTTGACAACGTCCTTAGCGTATCCTACTCTAAGGGTCGCCCTCCCAGGGTTGAATTTTGGAACTTTGTCCATTAGCCAGTCTCTGGCGTGATCGTTTACGCAGGTTACGAAAAGTACCCCAGCCTGCGGGTAACTACCCGCAAACTGCGGCCCCTCCCCGCTGGAGACTTAAAGATCTCCCGAGTCATCGCCATCTGAATCTGTTTGGACTGTTCCGCGGTGAGTTTTCCTTCCGGGAACGAGTCCAACGAGACTATTTTGGCCTGTAAGAGCCTGTTTGAAGGTTGCCCCAGTTGTTGTACTGGGTTTTACCTGTACATGCTCAGACCGGCCTTTCTTGGTTTGTCTCGCACAGGGTGACGGTGTGCTGATTGCGGAGCACTTCCGTTTGCCTTGCCTTGGGTTCGGTTCCCCAGACTCGGCTTTGCTGCCTGAAGGTTTCTCAGCCTCCAGATTGGCTTTAGTTTTCCTATTTGCCCTGGGCTTCCTGGGTTTAATAGGTTCACCTCTAGCTTTGGCCGCCTCAATTGTAAGTTTCCGGCGCTGTGCACCAGACAACCTGCGCTCGAGGTTGGGTTCCGCTTTTGCTGGGTTTCTTGAGCTGCAGGGTTAGTGCCTGCAGGTTCAAGTCCAGCGGGTTTACCTCAGACGTAGGTGAGGCTTGGTCTTTATGACCTTCCTCCACCTCCATCTGAGTTGGATTGTTTTCCTCTTTTAAATCCATACGATTCCCACGAGTGGTGCGGAAAGGAGGTCCATCCCAGCAGAGCCGCTTACTGGGACAAGGCTACTTACTCCAGAAGGGCGCCAGGTATTCTGGAGGGCTCGTTAGAGACACATCTCCCATGTGCCACGCATCCCTTCGGCACGGATGTCCTCACCACCTTGGGATTGGGTTGTAGAAGAAGAGGAAGAAGTAGTGGGAAAATGAGTAGCTCCTAGCCCTTGGAAACCCAATGGCGTAGGGGCTTGGAAGAGCAAGGGTTGGCCAAGGGAGGCCGATAGAAAAGATTAAAGCTTATCTCCCAAGACTAGTTTAAGAAAGGAGAGAAGAGAGGTACCAGGTATCACTAGATGTGAGCACTGGTGGTGGTCCGCGGCAGCGACCTTTGCAAAGGATTTTGAGAATTTTATCTTCTCTCACCCTACTTATAATCGCCACTAGCCAGATTCCGTGAGAGACCTGGCCGATCCCCAATCCGCCACCCGGGGACGCGCTTGGTAGGTGCCACCCCCAAGTCGGGCTGGATAAAAATTTATGCAAAAGTTTTGACTAATATTTTTAGCAAATAATCAAAAGGCTTTATTGCCATTCGGGCATGAAAGGACTTTATCTTTTATCCGATTGTCGGTCTTTGGCTTCTAAAATAGTTTAATTATGTTGATTTCTTGCTTCGATGCTTATCTGTTGATTTTTGGGACGGTGGTTTTAAAGAAACTTTTTGTGGACTTGAATATGTCACGGGATTAAAAAAACCACGATTTGTGATTTAAAGGTATGGGGTTCTTTTTGGTATAGAAAATATAGCACTCAATGCCTAGTTGAATTGTTTCGGTAAGTTGTTTACATGTTTCGAAAGGATGGAGAGTAGAAAAGCAGCCCACTACTAGTGACAAGCAGTCGACTCAACAACATCAAGACACACTAGTGTCTTTGTTTTTTTCTCCATTGTCTCTTTCAATCAGACTTATAACGTTTAATTATCTCTTAACAGAGCAATTTCCGTCTAACAAATTAACATAAAGGACTGTCGGGTGGCTGCAGCTCCATCTAACGTGACATTGGATGTAGCTTTAGCCAGTCGCAAATATTCGCCATCTAGTCCTTTCATTGAAAATCAATCCTTGAGTGACAGACAGGGATTGTTCAATTTTATAGATTCCTATAAAATGGATAATTAGATAGATTTTCTGTCGAAAGGTTGTCGACAACAAAAAACCGCATTCTCCGCTTTACACCTAACTCTGTGAGATAAGTAACGAACTTCTAATGGAATTTCTTTTTTACAAAAAAACCCGGAAAAAAACGTTTAAGAAATACTCTCAAACATCAAAAAAAAGTAACTTCGTATAGGTCAGTTAAAAAATCTCCAGGCGTGGTTGTATAGAAATCCCTTATTTTTATAAGAAAACAATGTAATAATAATTAGTCTTTAAATAATGTTAATTGTGCGTGCAACACACTAGTTCAAAAGTTCCATACAGGATGTTGATTTTGTTAACGTTTAACTTACTTTGCACACAAGGTAAATTTTAAAAAAATGGTTTTACTTTATATCACTAAGATCTTGTACTTCTATTGTAGCCTAAGAAAAAAGGAATGAACATTCCAGAAAGCTTGGCGTAGTAAAACAGAGTTTTTCTTTTTCCATTTAAAAAAGCCCTCACAGACCGAACCCTCAAGATTTTAGGACTTTTGCATAAAGTAAATTATTCGTATCTTACCCTCAGTAATAGTGCCCAGTTGGGTTGTGGTTGGGCCAGCAAAACCGTAAGTTCTAAAGCTAGTGAACAATTTTCGTTTAAATCGTTTATTTTCCATATGGTTGTCTCATGGGTTTTAAAAATATTTGGTAATGCAAATATTATCCAAATAGCGGGACCATTTGTTTTTGCCTTAAATAATTCAATATCGTCTTGATCTTTTTTAAATATCTAAAATAAAATAGATATAGTGTATCCTAATAATATATTTTCTTTAAAGTAAGTAACGTGACATTTCTTTTTTATGCGATGTCAAAGATGTTTTTATATTTTCTTCTAATTTTTTATGTGTGCTTTACAAAGTTTAAGTAATTTCCTGTACGACGAAAAGTACGCTTTGCTATTTCTGTAAATAGAAGAGCCATCTTTTGTTTATAGAAAAATAATCTTAGGTATATAAACGGTAAACACAAGTATGTCTTTTTGGATTCATATAGGTTTAATATTTTTTCAATAGAGTAATTAGACAAAGGCATTTTTTTTTGTTTTAGTAATTATTATTTTTTTAGTCTATTTTTATACTTCTTACACTCTGACCAGTATATTCCGCATTACAGTTTACATTATTAGGCTCGTTTCACACACGACCGATGATCAGTACTGACCATCCGCTTTATCCATTGTGTTAAAAGGTATCGTTCACATGTCGGCGTATCATTGATGGACCGTTAAAAAATGCTCAAACATCGGCCGGTACGTGGCGTACGTATGCTGATCATCGCTTGCAACCAAGGACCATTAGACAAATTGAGATTTCCACATGCAAGCGAATCATAAGTCGTGTTTTTGATGCAGCGTTGTTAAAACACGTAATTGAAAAACATTGTTTGTGTACATTGCTTTTACAAAGTTTTTTTTTGGTATTTCTGCAACGAAAAATGGCAATAAGTGCAAAAACAAAATTGTATCGCTTTGATGCGGAGCTTTTAATAGCAGACATAGAACAAAAACGATGTATCTAGTATACATCTTTGTTAATAGCAGTCATAGAACAAAAACCATGTATCTGGGATATATTTTGCAAATCTGGATAAAACACAGCAACAAAAAGCAAGAAAAAAAGTTTATTAATCTTATCTTTCAATAATTACTTTAATTTAAATTTTGTTTTAACTTATTTTTTTTTATAAATAAAATTTCTACTTACTTTATATAGACACCTGTAATTAAGGCTACAAGAGGGTGGCCAAATATTATAAAGCACCCCCTAGGCACAAAGATTGTACTTATTGCGCACAAAAAATATACATTGGTATATTGTAACATTGTAATTTCTATTAAAATATATTTATTAATAAAAAAATTAAATTATTACAATTTTCAAGATACATTTAATTTAATATTAATTATATCCACCTTTTTTTTTAAAAAGCCATAAGCATTAAATGTCAATTAATTTTGGTTTTTCCGTAAACTAATTGGTGCAATAATTTTTTTTTTTGAAAGATAAGTTAGTTATTCATCCTATACAGGCTGTACCTTTTGAGCCTAACCATGAGGATTTAGGTAAAATGGGGGCAAAATTGCGCAATATGCTTTCTTAATTATTTAATTCCCGGAATTCATATCATTCAAATCTGCGACATCTCCCATATCAGCAATATAACGTCGGCAACTGTGCAGTTACATGTCCTAAAGGGAATTCAAACGACACACAATTTTTTATATCCCCTTTCACCTCTGGATATTCCGATAAACTCTAGACTCCAGTCTAGCGGGTTTTACATTCCAATGAAAATGGTTATTCCTCTATTATTCCAATGCAATTCCAACAAGATATTTTAAATAAAAAACGATAATACGAATCGACCCACTTGAGCAATAACAGCAATGTACATGTACATAATTAAAGATATATTTATGTATTTTGGGATATTTCATAACATATTATTAAATTTAAAAGCTACATTAGCTACATAGTTTCAAATTAGTTTATTTTAGCGCCAGTTTATCCTGTAAACTCAAAATTCCCAAGTTTTAAGTCCTTGTTAATTTTGTTTAGACCATTATTATGCAATATTTTATATAAACATACATATTTTAGGTTCTAAATTATCGAGTAGAATAAAAATATATATTTTAATTGTTGTTATTTTAAAAACAACTAAATTTGGGTAAATAAGCTATCCAAAATATTTCTTTGAAAATTTTTACCAAATTAAAATACCTTACTTAACTAATTACTTATATAAACATTTATAACTTCTTTAAAGCTTAAACCAATTTTTCCTTAGTTATATCAACGTTGTCCAAATGCCGAAATATGCAGATTATAATGCAGAAAAAAAGGAGGTTTAAGTCTCGCGGGTCCAATAAATAAGCTAGGTGAGCGAGCTAAGGTGGTTGGTAGCTTGATAGATGGCCAAGGGCAAATAAAAGTTTAGAGGTAGTGATTAGTAAAATAATGTCCGTAGTGATATTATCGCCTTGTCTAAAAGCTGCCGGGGCATGGTTGTTGGAGCTAAGAAAAAATAAGTTAAACTTTTATTACAAATGCATCCACAATACCTAGTACTAGACTCTAAAAGTCTTTGTTAGCTATTTAATGGTATCTCATCATATACAGCTACGACAGAACAGCCCTTGCACAAAATAGCTTTGCCAAAATAGCCCGACGACAAAATAGTCCTAAACTATAACTAGCCAGAACTAAATTAAAGACCCTCGTCGCCAAATAGGTACAAATACAATAAGTAGGTAATGAATGCTTCTTTGACCGCCGCTAAAATTTACTTATTATTTTAAACTTTTCTACCATCAGTTTTTGCTACAAATTGTTTTGTTTTTTTAGTGACGATCGTACTAACCAGAACTGACCAGAACTAGATATGACAAGATTTTAAGCAGGTTTTAAATATAAAGTTTCTTTAAAAAGTTTTTGTACTCAATTGAATAAAACACTTAAACGTTAGTTGAAGATTACAATAATAATTGTATATTAAATTATCAAACAATGTGTCATAATATTTGAAAATGATAAATAATGTTAAAAACTGCATGTTATAATTATCCATTAAGCGTTTTAATATGTAATAAAAGATATGATCAACACACAACAAAAAAATTATTTTAGTTTGTGGTGCGTTTTTGTCAAAGCATTTAGAGATTGGGCTTAAATGTATTCGGGCTATTAAGTCAGAGTTATTTTAACGGGGCTATTTTGTCCAGGCCATTTTGATGGGTCACCCTTTTTATTGTAAGTAGAAATTCAGGCATACACTGGAGATCTCTAGAATTTTTTGTACAATATTTCTTGACACTTAAAAAAACATTAATATATAGAATTAAGTCATTAATTCCTAAAGGTATTTATTCAATTAAGTATATTGTATTAAAAAAATTAAATAGTTTTACCTTATATAGAGTATCCAACGAAGCACCTCTAAGTAAAAAGCAACAAAAGAGTTCGTGACATTTTACATGTATATCTCTTAAAATTTTGCTTTTGTTATTCTGTAAGATACCAATAAATTCCTCTGCGGAGTCGCAGATTGAAGGCAGTAGTTGTGCAACGCACAGAAGTAAATTACTTACGTCAACCAACAGCAATTCACTTCTTGCTTCTGAAGGCGCACTCTAAGAAAAAACAATTATTATTTGGCTAAAAAAGCTTTCAAAGTTCTTTAATCCATACAGAAAAAAGTAAAACTTGATCTATTAAATAAAACTATACATGGGCTTTGCATACCCGTAATAAGATTAATCGGAAGAAATTTAAAAATATTTTTAAATAAACGGCCTAAAAACCTAATTGCAAGGGTATGTTAACTTAGTTGGGCGACTGAAACAGCTAAGCGCTGGGTAGAGAGAGAGAGAGAGTTTCAAAGCTGGTGGGTACAAACACCAGGACAACGACAGGCAAAGCAGTTCATTAAGACCTGCTCGGCCAAGTTTACCTCGGACCTACTGAGCCACAGTCGTAAGAATAGCGGTATGTCAACTAACAGGATATTGCAAACTCAACAAGCACCTGGAAAAATTAGGCCTGGTGAAGGATAGCCTGTGTAGGTTCTGCCAGGAGGCTGAAGAAACAGCCGTACATGTGTGGTGCCACTGTGAAGCACTATGTAGGCTTAGGTTTACTAGGCTTGGTGAGGAAAAGCCAAAACCGGCAAGATATATAGAGTAGCCAGTGTCAAGACTCTGGAGTCTAGTTAAGAAGACGGGCCTGGACAAGGTACTCTAAAGAACGATAGGAGAAACCACAATAAATCTGGTAAGGTTGTCATCTCCGCTCAAATAATCTAATCTAATCTAACAGCTAGGCTAAGACATCCCGTGAACCTAAAATCAAAAGGTTTGACGACATCCTTATCGCACTCGTGATGAGCTTTTGCTATTTACCTGGCATTAACGTTACTACTTAATAGTATGTGTTTTCCATTTTAGTTCTTTTTATTATTTGAAAGTTATTTGTTGGCTTTATTTAGTTTTAATTGGGTATATTTTTTGTTAATTTCTTTTGGTTTAAATTATAGGTCGTTAGAATAGAGAATCTATATATTAACTTAAAGAAGGTGGTGGTATAAATTTTATTGAATAAGTTTTTAAATAAATAGGAAGTGCCATAGAGAAGTGGGATGACAAACTGATTGCTAAATCGCCTAAACATTATTGTTAAGAATATGCAATAAAAAGTTAACTTTACCAAAATAATAGTCCTTGAGCACGAATAGAAATATAAGCTGAACGACAATATTTCAAGTATTTGTTATGATAGCTAAGGATATGCATGTACTTTATTTTAAATTATATATAAAAATATTCTCGTTAACAAAACTAAATTACCAAGCTTGTGTTTTAATCTGCAGAAATAGTTTTTCGGATCTTGGTATTTATTAAAATATAGCAACTCAGCTTTGGGGTCGTCAAAAAAAATATATATATTTTATTATGATTTTTATATATTTTTTTGTCTTTTCTTTTAATTATTATAGAGCTTTAAGAGTTACATTAAACATTCCCTTATATTTTAAGCAAAAGTTTAACTTACCTTGTATAAATTTATTAACACCTGTTTAAGTTGAATTTATATGTGTGTATTATAAATAACTATATTTATTTAAATAGAAAACCGTCCTCAAATCTAAAAAGGAATTAGATTTTGACATATGTGTGTTGAGAAATAATTATTCCCAAAAAGAGACATTTATCTGTCGATTCTTCATCCATTGGGCATTATTTAAAGTTTTTTATCAATGTAATTGATTACATAAAACACAAAGTGAAAAATGTTTTTGCGTTATAATCAAAAGTATAATTTCTCGTTTACCGAAAACAATTAAACCTAGTTCAGTTTTACCTTATCCCTTGATCAGCAATAATAAACCCAGAAATTATGTCGGTAATTATACTAAGTTTGTATGTACATATCATTTCATTTTTTTTTCTTTTTTAGCTGTGTTACTTCGTTATTTACCTGAGTATATCTAACAGTCAAAATTGTTAAGGATTCATTAAGCATTCCAGAAAATACCCTCTGAGCCATTTTTGGGGGAACGGTATTCCATAAATCTTCCCTAGTTCCTAAAAAAACTAGTAAAAGTAACAATTTAAGGCATATACACCGTGTTCAAAGTTAAGTCGGCACTATTACTAACTTTTTTATTATACGAGATACAAGTTAGGTTAAATTAGCAAAGTTGTGTACATTTTTACGCTGATTACAATGACGATAACAGAAAAACAAATGAACATCAGATTTACGGGTTATTCACAAAAATATTCTTTTTTTTTAAATGCAACACCCTGTATTTGTTACGGTAATTCGATAGAGAATGTAATTTTCTATACAACCAGTTAATAACATTTTTTCCCTAAGATAATAAATAACAGAGTTATTTCAGTTTAAATGCATTTTCCGTAACTGGGCGCAGGCAGCCATGGAATTCTTAAAATCGCATTTTTTGTACAAATTATATCGTAGTACGCCATGTCAGAAACCCAGTTTAAATAAAGTCCAACATAAAGGATATAATTTGTCAAACCTTATAATTACTTGGGTAAATAATAAACATCGTAGTTTTAGTTTTTTTTTTTTTTTAATAATAACGCATAACTAACTAACAATAATAAAATACATTATGCTAATAATGCCTATATTGGCATCATCCAAAAAATCCTTTAACACATTTTTTAGTAAATTCAGATATTCTTGCCTGTTAAAGATCCTTTGTAAAATAGAGGTCCAACAATTTTTGATCCAATGAGGCAGCACCACACGTTTAAGCAAAAACATCTTTGTGGATTGAATGGATTATGGCGCAGGAGATTGCAATGCTCCATTTATGTTGGTTCTTTCGGTTAAACATGCCTCTATTACTAAAGTTAGTATAATTGCTTTAAAGAATTAATCGTAAAAAGTTTTGATTTTCTACACCAGCATTTACAAACCATTGGCAAAAGTTTATACGCCTTTTGTACGAGTAATCACCTGGCATCAAAGTTTGTGTGGGTCTGTATTTGTGAGGTACATAATTATGTTTTTTTTTTTTTAATTTTATTAATGGTTCCTTAGCATAGATCAAGATCTGACCTACAGTTTCTTGTGGAGTTATCACGATAAACTTTTAAATATGCCAAATCATTAATTCCTGTTTGTTGATTAATTATAAAGTTTTTCTTATTTCTACGCTTCAGAAACACTTTTGTTTGATTAAAACTTTCGATAAAGGAGTAAAAAATATCTTCTGTGTGGCATATTTCTTTCTGAAAATAGTTTTACTCTAAAGCCTGATGCCATTTTTTTTGGCAAATTATGTAGCATTCTATCATGACAGACTTCTTCAAATAACAGCATTTTAAACAACAGTAGCATAAATGAACTATTGCCTGATGATTTACTAGTTGTCACTAAAACATCATTGCGGATACACATGTTATGTTTGTTTTTTTTATTATTTTTGTC
>JAHBCN010021165.1:0-14533 GCA_019359885.1 Listronotus oregonensis | reverse complement strand
AAAATTTTTACTTTTCAACACTAGTGTTGAAAAGCAAAACGTTTTAATTCGCCGGTCAGTTTTAAAAAAGTCACTTTTCATGTCAAAATTAGAAAAAGATAATTTATATATTACTTCCAAAATCATATACAGTAAATTAAAATGACTAATGACCTAACAATAGGCTGTATACCATAAACGTCTTCATTAAATCAGTTTTGCCAACTCCAGAAATGTTAAGCAAAAACTATGCATGATCTTTTGGTCCCCGAATAAAAAAAAATGGGAAACATACAACTCCTCAGAGGCCAAACGTCATTGATAAAAAATGTATCATTCCTTCGACGTTATAAATCACATATTTCGCAAACGAAGCGGTTTTTCAATACGCGGAGGTCTGGAAGATAAGAGGCAGTGAAATGATTGGCGTTTGCTTCGATACATTGTTTTACTGTGATTGATACATCGAGGAAATAGAGAGCAAAAACTACGCCTCGTATAATCAATGTGTTGATGTTGTGTATTAGATTTACTTAGAAATGCCCGAGGAATTACTTCTCTTCTTAACAATTATTTGCAAATGTGAAAAGACTGCTTTTATTTTTAAATAGATACATTATAGTAAAAAGGTTGCCAATTTTTTTTTTATTATTTTTTTCCAACAGCGTGCAAAAAGTGATCAATTTTCCATACCCATAGCATTTCTGCACGCAATATATTTTATTAAACAAAAAGACTCATTGTCTAGATAGATTATGCGTCTATTAGGCCTCGTAAAGCCGTAATTATCTGCCTTGCCCAGTATATAAATCAAATCAATTAATTAATTTTTATGAAAATCCTAACTGTTTTATGGGTCACTCACGACAATGAATTAAACTATTTTTTCGTACAGTAATGCACTACATTTCAGACTTCAAAATCATACAGTAATAGATCATTTTACAGCATAGCAACCATTACGGCAAAGCAACCATTTCTTTATAAAAAAACAATTTAAAAAGAAAAAAAAACGTTAATTTTAAACAGTGTGACTATTTAAGCATTAAGTTTTTGTCAATTAATTTAAATTTCTTGGAGTTTCTTCACTTGCACATATTATACACTTTCTTATACCTTTTCTTAGATTTTACTGGAAGTAAACAGAAAGCAACTTCCTGAGCTAAATTTAAGATATCTTCCAAGTCGTTTTCATCAGCTTTTTTAATAATAATTATTAAAAACCCGTCTGCATTATTAGGGAAGTATTCTGGTCTAGATTTTCGAATTTTGGGCGTTTTTTGACGGTAAATAAAAAACAGCTAATAATTTAACTAAACATTCACTTATTTATATTTTAGAAAATCACAAAAAAACAATCAAAAGTTATCAATTTCACCAAGCTATGCGCTATTAAAGTATAGATGGGAAAAAAGAGCGTGTCCATCCTGTTACCATTCGTAACCTTCTGGTCATCTAAAAAAGGTAAATTATTTGTCAGTACAGATATCATTATGGCAGTGACCAATAAAAATTAAAAAAAAAAAAAGATTCTTGCAAAATGGCGGTTCCTTTAAACAAGGTAGATTTTTTCAGGTTTTTTTTGCCTCTCCGAATTTTTAAAAAAATAGTAAAGCCCAAATATTTTAATTTTTTGTCGGTTTCTGCCATAGAGATATATAAAGAAAAGTCATGCTAACTTTCAAGAAAATCGGTATATCGATGAAGTTACAATTTTGTGACAAACGTTTCGAAAAAGCTTTCAAGAACAAACATTTTAAAGTTTTAAGTAATGTCTTAGGTAATCTAACAAATAGGACAGTTCATATTACTTACATTTCTTTGATCAGCGATTTTATTTTTATATATCGGGCTTTCTTCTACCTAAAATTGAATATTAACCAAATTTCTTTTCGCGATACGAGCAGTTCTTCCTTTTGTTGAAACATTAAAAGCTCCAAACTCATAACGTTCGATTTTAGCTTCATTGCTCGAACAACAAACCCACTATACTAAAATGGCTATATCTTTTAAAATAATTCAAATTTAGAAAAACCATTATAAGGAGATTTTATTGAATATCTAAACTATCCAAATATGATTAGAATACACAACTAAGGGTTTGGCTAATAGTACATTATAAACCTAAAAGTGTTACTTTTAATCCCGCGGCAAAAGGTTGTTAGCCCGACCGTAGAGAGGGCGACAATTCGCTAAGGCATTAAAAGACGCTTTAGTCCCGAGGTTTTTATACTATTTTATGTACTTTTCATAAAAAAATAAAAACTAAATTCTAAAACAAAAACTATTTAATGGTACTCTAATATATTGATAAAAGCGAGGCTGTCAGGTGTAGGGTTATTATATTGTTGACTTTTATACACCACCAGAAACAATTTGTGTGTTCCTATGACACTAAACAAAATCTGACGCTATCAAACTGAAATTTTTAAAAATTGAGCATTTGTAATAATGGATATTGAGAAAGAAAAAGTAGCAAAAGAAAAGCAATTAATCAGTTATTGCCGACGAAATCAAAGAAAATGTACGAGAAGCAGTTTTCTAAATATAAAAACTGGTGCGCCAGTCGCAATGTTGAAAACATTACGGAAGAAAAGGTGCTTCTGGATTACTTCTTGAAGAAATTGACCAAGTTAATAGCTTCCTCGCTGTAGTGCCAGTATTAAATGCTAAAAGCAATAATAGAAAAACTAAGGTTAACATTGGCCAGCACTGCAAATTAATTGCATTTTTAAAAAGGCAAAATGATTGCTATAAACCGAAAAAATCAATGGATCTGGATTTGGATCAAGTTAAAGAATTCTTAGTGACAGTACCTGATGAGCAATTTCTAGCACACAAGGTAAATTGGTACCTAATGTTTTTTTAATATTTTTTTCCTTTTTCTCCCAGCTGCACTGTAGTCTATAGATTAATTGTACTGGTTTTGTTACGGCGCTTATTATAGGTATATCAGAGGCATGTAGGGGCAAGAAGCTATGTAAATTGGATTGCGATTACGTTGAGGATCATGGCGACTTTTTGCTGGTAAATGTCCAAAACAGAATAAAATCAAAAAAATCGGTCGTTTGTAATAAAAAGGGCAAATAAAAACTTCATCGACGTAGTGGGGCTGATCAGGAAATAAATTGCTTTAGAACCAGACACAAAATACAAAAGATTTTTTTGTCGCTTACCAAAATGGAAAATGCAAATTCCAGCCAATCGCAAAAAACAGTTTTGGCCATCTTCCCACCAAAATCTCCAAATTTTTTAAGTTACCTTATCCCACCACGTATACTGGCCAATGCTTTCGCATGACATCGGCTTTCTTGTCAGCAGATTCTGGGGCTAACATAGATCAACTTAAAAGACATGGTGGGTAAAACAGCACTGCGGCTGCGGAAGGATACGTCGAAAATTCACTTTCTTAAAAGAAAACTGTCTCCAGCTATATTTTTTCAAGTACCTTGTCTGAAGTTGTGGTGCCCTTTTGTTCTTCCCACGAGCCCACAAAGGCATCAGAACGTTTGCTCAAAGCATCAAGAAAGGTTGGATAGTCATCCATATGTTATTAACTTAAGTAATTGTACATATTAACATCAACATTGATAAAAACTAGGCGTACAAAATATTTTAGTTATAAAAATATTAGCTTGTTAATATATAGTTTCTAATGTTCTAAAATTTAATAGATTTTGCATCCTAAATTAACAATTTACCTTTTAATTTTCAATAACACGTATTTGTAGGGATTAAATTTATTTTTTATCCCTCCGGGAATACATTTTTTTTAAGTATCACCTTAGTCCCTAAATAGAGGAATTAAAAGTACCCATTTAATCCATGAAGTGCATAAAAACAAGTAAATATAGTTTAGAAAACCCCCCTGATCTTAAATCATTGCAGCCGAAACTAATTTTCTTTTTTTTTTATCGATGTTTCTTTGAGCGTAATAGGCTAAAGTATACACACTACACGACGTTTTAAATTTATTTCCTTATCATAGGTTTAAATTGCTTTCCTTTGTGCCACGAAAGGGAGGTGAAAATAGTTGTACCTGTGCAATTTCCTTTCAGCGCCCTTTTTGTGCCGCTCTGTCGGTACAATGCTCTCTCTCCGAGGCACTTTCTATCTTCCTAAATGCATTTGCTAAAGGTAGAGTGCTCTATGGTAAATAGGTTTTTGAATGTGGCTTTGTGAAAGACTACAATAAAATGCCTATGGGATATTGAATCGATTTTTTTGGCCGTTTTCTAGGGTATGGCAATGGCTAAGTTAACTCGGTAAAAGTGTACTGCTTACCCCAGTTATTTTTTTTTCTTTATTTAAACAGATATATAGGGTGTGATAAAAATATTTTACCGCAAGATTGTTTCGTAATAGATATTTGCGTTATAATGAACTTTTCCAGTATAACTGAGGTGTTTACAGACAGGACGACAAAGGAGCAGAGTCTGGAATTTTAAAACGAATACTGTTTGTAAAGGTTTATCAGACCAATAATGTACAATATTTAATTTTATACTGTACTGTCGAAATTTATGTTTTGAAGAAATAATATTTTTAATGGGGTCATAATAAAGTAAGGGTTATACTTTAAAGCCTTAGATAATTTTAAAAAATTAAGCTAGTAGCAAAAAGTAAACTAAATCTAGTTGGATTTTCCTATATCTATGGGAAACAAAACAGTTGTCGTATCAACTGCTGTCAACAGTTGTCAGACGTAATCATCGCAACTTATAGAATTATTATCAAAGTAAACCGCACGTAAACGTAAATTCAAACAATTTAAACTCTAATAATATGGATCTAAACAAGAATTGGTTTAGTATAATGTTATTGCAAATGCGGTAGAAGTGGATTACGAAGATTCCGTACGAAAATGGATTTAAGAGCAGGGCCTTGTCAAATGAAAGCGTATAGTAATTTAATTAGCAAATTTGAAAGAACAGGGGTTGTAACTGACCTACCGAGACCAGGAAGACCAAGAATTAGCAATGTTCAAGTTGCAGAAGTTCTTCGGGAAAATCAAAACATAGCCAACACTAATCCGCTAGCAATCAGTAGTGTGAATTCGATATCTAATATATATACCATGGTTTGGAAAATTTTACGCAAAATTCTAAAAATGTATCCATATCCATATACTAGAACTGCTGTTTGAATTAAAAGATGCCGATTTTCCTATCACGTATGATTGTTTTTTACGAATATTGGCTCAAATGGAAATTGAACCTGAATGGCTATCCCGTATTTTAAGGAGAGATGAGGCCCAGTTCTCTTTAAATGTTGGAGTTAATACCCAAAACTGTAGAATATGGTCAACAGATAATCCACATGAAATCGTTCAGGAAGGTCTTCATGATAAGAAAGTCACCGTTTGGTGCGGTTTCACAGCTAATTTTATCATTGATCCATACTTCTTTGAGGAGATATAGAATTGAGAGGCCGTACTGTAACTGTTACTGGCGAACGATACCTGCAGATGTTACTAGACTATGCCATTCCACGTATACAAAACAAGCACCAAGGAATTGACAATATGATATTTCTGCAGGACGAAGCACCCCCGCATATTTACGACCAGTTTAAGAATTATTAACTACTGTTTTTCAAGGTATTGTTATAAGCAGACATTGTAAATTCATGGCCTCCAAGATCGCCTGATGTTAACCCAGCGGATTACTGGCTGTGGGGCTATTTAAAAATTTTAGTGTTTAAAACGACCAACAAGGAAGGAATTAAAACATTCATTGGAGAGCAAACTGCTGAATTTTTAACCGGAAATGCTAAATAACGCTGTGAAATTTTGGGGAGGAACGTTTGGTGTACATCAGCAAAATGGACGACATATTGAACATTTGCGTTAACCACTGTTGGACATATGAAATCCCATTATTTAAGTAATCGATTTTCTTTCACATTTTGTTGTTAGCTTAGTTTGTTAAAAATACATAATAATCTTAAATATATCCCTTACTTAATAATAACCTTGTATACCTTTATAATAATTAATTGTCTGCTGTGAAATGGATTTTAAGATTCTTCTTTAGTGGTAAAAAAATTGTCAGTACTGACATAAAATTTAAATTTGACGAAAAGATTGCGATGATAAATCCAGCTTTTATTTATGTTAAAGTAAAAAGTAAAGTCAGTTAAAAATTAATGCTATTTTTCAAACATTTTTAATAAAATTGGCAAAATGAAGGCAGATGGTGAAAATCTAATTTTGATGAAATTTGGTAAAAATCTAATGAGGCAAGAAGGCAGCTAGTATAAGAAAGAATTTTTGTTCCTTTCTTAATGAAAATGTAAAAATAAACTAGATTTCGTAAACCAAGACGTAATTATGGTTTATTTTTATTACCTTGTAGGTAAATATGCACAAATTTAAATGGAAATTTAGCAGATGTGCGCTTTTGACTTGTTATTAACTTTTACAGTATTAAGTCTGAGGTAATATGACTTATTTATCCTGATAACTTAGATGTTGCATCTTTGGTATTTCTACGGATGAAATTTTAAGTTATTGTTAAGATTTCGATTTTGCCTTTCCTTTTGATATTCTCGAAATAAGGGATTGCCTATTAGGAGGCATTGTGGGACTTTTATATAAGGTAGGTGGACCAAGAAAGGCCATCATAACAATAAAGAGTTGATATTCTTTTATTCACTGGATAAATAAAACAATTAAACTATTAAGTAACACTTTGTTTTATAATGTAGCTCATAAAATATTTTTTTATTGCAAAGTTTATGATTATTTATTAAATTTATGTTTTACTATACTCTTTCAAACGGCCTTGAAAGGAACAAGGCTCCAAATAATGTCAATATAATCAATAAATCGTTTAACTTAAAAGAAAAGTTGTGACAGTGAAAATATCTAGTTCAACTTAAACTACTTTAAAAATCTTTCATTAATATCAAACACTTAATTCTTACAATAACATATTTACTTAAAAAATACTTAACACATATTACTTAAACACTATCGTAAAACTAAGCATGTATTAGTAAAAACGTTTTAAAACTAATTTTAACAAGTATTATATTAATAACGAATAAATCTTTAATGGATTTTATGACGAAAGAATAAAAATATCAAATCGACAAAAAACGCCTACCTATGGGTCCGTTCTTTGTAAGGCCAAAATGTTCTTAAGAAGGCCAAACAATAAAAATACTATCTATGATAACAATTTTCTTATTTAACAAGATATTTTAAAAAAATATATCAAAAGCGTATTTACAAAAAATAATTTTAAAAAATTTTGCATTATTTTATTTTTCTCAAACGTATTTATAACTAAAATAGTTATTATATATAAATTTTTTTTTTTTATATATATATATATATATATATATATATATATATATATATATAATTTTTAAAAAATATATATATATATATATATATATATATATATATATATATATATATATATATATATATATTTATTTTTATATAAAGCTATATATTAAAGCAATGATTATTTTTTTAAAATTTTGTTTCCCCAAAAAACCCCCTTTCAACATATTTATGAATTATTTTTGATAATATTTACAAAAAAAAGAACATTATTAGCATATTAAAATTAATTGCAGAACCTGTAATTTCATTTAGCGGGTGGCTTATGAAAGCGCTTATTGTACGGCTTGATAAGGGGTTTACTTAGCTCAGTGGGGAGTTGTTCATGGTCAATATTTTATTCGACATACCTTTTTCTGATTTGTGGATTCATCAATGTAGCTCTCAGCTACAGCCGTTTATTTCCAGCCCCCGTCGCTTGACATTGGTAATTACTTCTCCAGAATCCCAACATAGGCGCAGAGGATGGGGCGAAAACAATGTCCAGGTACTCTTCGGTTTTTTAAAATTTTTGGTATGCAGCAATTTTTGAAGGCATTTTACCATTGAATTTATTCCCACACATTGCGTACTGCATGCTCCTTGTTTATACTGGACAAAAAAAAGTCTGTGTGGGGTATGGGGTTTTTGCAAATTTGCATATTTACGGTAAATTGCAGATAAAGTCCTTATTTTTTTATTGGACACTAAAAGATTCTGGAAGTGTTATTTTTACTGTCAGGAATTTTCACCCTATTAAATTTTCATTATCCTGTAGTCATCAATCATTTTTTTTTAAAATTCATTTTCCTACAAGCACCGGCTAATCCAAAAAATTTTAGAAAAATTTTTTTAGAAGGTAAATATTATCAGGTGCTTCTTTCATGAATCTTGAAACTTTTTCTTTTCTAAATTTTTTTTTTTTTGCCGGTACCCCCCCTTTTGGGGTTTTTAAATAGTGATGTAGCTTAAATATGAATTAAATAAGGTTCCTTTTCACTTTGAGGACACATTTTAACATAGAGTACTTACCCTAAAGAAAAAGGTTTATTTTTTTTGAAATCCCCAAAAAAAAGGCCAAGAACACTTTTTTTAATACTTTTTGTCCCCTTGCTGGGGCCCAAATTTTCGAAAGGGCTATATTGATTCTCAATTTTTTACGAGATTTTGCTGGTAATAAATTCAAACTTACGGTATTTGCTGCTCCGGGGTAGAATTTAGCTTTTCCCTCGGAACTATATTTTAAATAATTTTTTTTGTCGGATTTTTATTAATTAAAAAAAAAATACTATGACGCCCTTTTTTTAAAAAAAGCTTGTTTGTATTGAAATTCATTTGTGCAATTGCTTGTTCATATGGAAAAGAAAAAAATCTGAATGTGTTAAAATCACCCAAAATTACATATTGTTGCTTAAAAAGTCATAATCATTTATTATTATTATAAGGGTAATTAAAAAAAGTTTTTTTTTTGTGTTTATTTGAAATATTAAAAATTTTCAAAATAACAAACAAAAAAGAGAATAAACAAAACCGAAGGTTCGTATATTGCATGAAATAGCCTACAATTACTAAAATACATATAAATCTTGCTTACCTGTAAGATTTTAGAGAGTTTTATTTTTCCGAAAGGGTGCAGAAATTCATTTTACCGCACGCCGTGCGGAAAAGTGAAAATTTAGCACACAAATGCGTGCGGAAAAGGGACTTTTCCGCACGCTCGTAGGAAAACTAGATTTTATTATCTTCGGAACTCCTACATAATCCTAATAAAGCCATTGTGCCCTAGAAAGGCCCATTGTAAATTTTTGAATCAGCCTTGCAAGGAACCATTGGCTTTTCTATAAACACTGCCTTTTTAACTACAATGTAAATAAGGTAATATATCTTTTTCTTTAATACCATAGCCAATCTTTATGTTATTTCAGAAAAAAAAATTAAAGAAAATAATAATTTATTTTCGCGACTCGCCGCCCCGTGTGTGTCCTTAAATTCGATTAGTGTTAGTGTGAGGAATTTGTCGTCGTATGGCAACAAATACGACTTTTTATTAATTGGCCTTGCCTTAGTCCACCCACCTTATTGATTTACTTCCTATGTAAAATTCTTCGCAAAAAGCTTTGGTTAAAGTAAATTATTTATGAAATTAAAACTAAACATTGAATTATGTGTCAAACCCTAATGATAATTTATAAGAAAAATTACGTTTTTTTGGGAATCCTGTAATTAGGCCTTCGTAAAGTATCCTATATTGTTACCGAGCAATAGTCTTATTGTTCCGACTTTAAATTTTATTTCTGTCCTCCCTTTTAAAATGTTTTATGTCCGTTTGTAATTTCTTTTCCCAACTGTCGTCTTCGATGCCAACTTTTACGATTCATGAAATATTCAAACATTACCCGAACTATCGCAGTTTATCATAAAACTTTTATTGCCAATTTTATATGCCGTTATGTACCAAAATAATATATGATTCCCTATATTTTGACTTACTACTAAAAGGAGATCAGTATGTTATCTTTAAGATATGTAGAGTGTTTGGCTGTTTGAAATTACGTGCCATTTGTTTTTTTAAGTAGAAAAAAAAGGTGCGTACTTTCGTGAAAATTTATATACAGGGTCCTGCAGCTCACCTCCCGTCTTAAGTAGCTCATTTATTATTCAATGTAAAAGCTTTATATTTTGCAGACGTTATCTTTAGCCCACGGTGCATTTCAGGAAAATATTTTTAATTATACACGGTTTTACAAAAAAGTGTAACGTCGCGATGGTGCATTTTTTAGATTGAATGCTCTGTATTTTTTTGTATATTAAGGTACTTCTTGTGGTTGTCTATTTTCCTCTAAAAGTTTGTCAACATCGGTTTGGTGAATTCAGAGAAAAAAATATAATATAAAAACTGTTTTGCACCATTGAATTTAAAAATGAATAAAAATACAAATAGTGCTTGATTAATAGAATTAAACAAGAAACTTTTTAAGTAACGTAATATCAGTCGCCCAGGTCATGTTTGGTTAATTTGAACTATACAGGGTGTCCAAAATTTAGTGTTAAACTCTTCAAATTTTAAAGCACTTTATTTTTCTTATTTTAAATATGAGTCCCTTTATATTTTTAGGTCGTAAGATGCAGACTTAAAGAACAAAAATTTTAATATAACCCTATCAAAATTCCTAACACATTAAAAGTTATTCGTTAAAAACTCATTTTGTCATCTATTTCAATAGTAATGCCATTGAATAAAAATGATAGGATGCCATGAAAAACAATTTATTGACATTGGAATTTATTTAACTAACAGAATCTTATTTTGACGTATTATAAAAATTCTGGTAAATTATTAATTTAAGAAATAATGCGGCGTGCGGAAAAGTAAAACTACTCTAAAATCTTACAGGTAAGCAAGATTTATATGTATTTTAGTAATTGTAGGTTATTTTATGCAATATAGAAGCCATTGCAAGTTTTAGTTTATTCTTTTTGGTTTGTTACTTCGTAATTTTCAATATTTCAACTAAAACACAAAACATTTTTTTAATTACCCTGTATAGTAATAATAAATGATTTGACAAGTCAAGCAACAATATGTAATCTTGGTGATTTTAACACTGTCAGATTTTTCTTCGTTTCCATATGAACAACAATTGCACAAATGAATTTCAATACAAACAAGAATTTTTAATTAAAAGACGCCATAGTATCTTTTTTTAATTAAATAAAAATCCGACAAAAATAATTATTTAAAATAAGTAGTTCCGATGAGGAGCTACCAGACTCTATCCTGGATGCAGCAAATACCGTAAGTTTGAATTTATTACCAGCAAAAACTCGTAAAAAATATGAGAATCAATATAGTCATTTAAAAACTGGTGCTCAACAAGGGGAAAAAAAAGTATTGAAGAAGTGTTCTTTATTTTGCAATTTGCAAAAAACATATAAACCTAATACTTTATGAATAAGTACTCTATTTTAAAAAATGTGTCCTCAAATAAAAGGAACCTTGATTTAGTTCTTTTAAGCTAACATCCTCTTAAACAAAAACTGGGATACCGGCCAAAAAAATCAAAAACTTTCAGCAAAAAGAAGCTTCAAGATTCTGAAAGAAGCACCTGTTTTACCCTAATAAAAGTTGCTAAAATTTTTTGGATTAGCCGGTGCTTGTAGGAGAGATGAACAAAAATTGTTAGACATACAGGATAATGAAAATTTGATAGTGGTGAAAATTCACAGTAAAAATAACACTTCCAGAATCTTTGTAGTGTCCGATGAAACAAATAACGGTTTATCTCAATTTTATTGTACCGTAAATATGCAAATTTGCAAAAAATACCCCACACAGACGTTTTTTGTCCAGTATAAACAAGGGCATCGTACGCAATGTTTGGAAATAAATTCAATAGGTAAAATGCCTTCAGAAATTGCTGCATCCTAAAATTTAAAAATCGAAGAGTACACTGGACATAGTTTTCTCATCCTCTGCGACTATGTTGTGGTTCTGGAGAAGGAATTACCAATATCAAGCGACTTGGGGCTGAAATCAACGGCTGTGCGGAGCTACATTGATGAATCCACAAATCAGAAAAAGGATATGTCGAATAAAATATTGCCCAATGAACAACTCCCTCCTGAGCTAAGTCAACCTTCATCAAGCCTACAAATAAGCGCTTCCATAAGCCACCCGCTAAATGAAATTACAGGTTCTGCTTTTTACAATATGCTAATAACTGTTCTTTTTTGTAAATGTTATCAACAAATAACCATTTATAAATATGTTTTAGTTCTTTCAGATTAAACATAATTTAAAGATAATATTGCTTTAATATTGGTATTAACTGACGCTCGTAGGAAAAATTTTGTTCTAACTCTTGGAAAGTGATACTTTTCCGCACGCGACTGCCGTTGCTTGAACGACGCGAAGCGGAGTTCGGGAAAAGCAGTCAATTTGTTAGGAAAATAACTATTTTCCCATTTGCAGTTTTTAGCCGTTTAGAAACTACTACTACCACATCTATTCAGTATGAAATGTTATGGATTTTTCGACGGCTGTTTTTACAAAAAATATTGGCGTTGTGAAAAAAATGGTAAGGACCATTTTTGTAGGTTTTAAGGTAATCTTTATTTTTTGTTCAAATAAACATTCTCTAATTCGCATATTTTGGCGAAAACACATTTTTGGGACTTTGGGGGGGCATTTTCAGCTTGTTCCCACGTCGGAATCGTGATAAACTTTTTCTCGCTCGGAAGCATCCGCGAAGACCTAAGAATTGCGCCACAAATGAAAACTGTACAGATTTATTTACAGCTTTGGGTACTTTTAGGTTTTCACTTACTGAGCTATTGTTAGAAAGCATTAAATTTACCCTATAATATTAGCCCTAAACGTCATTACTCATGATAAAAATAGCTTTCTCATCATTCAAATCACGTTTTGAATGTTAGCTACTCATATGAAAAAAGTTTGTTAAACGAATTATTGTTTTCACGTATTTTTTAATATCCGGTAAAATTTTCCACATTATCCCTATATATTTAAACAAACACATTTTGTCAATAAAGCAGTTTCATGCACACATTATACAGAATAAATAGAAAAAAATGTAGTATAAGTTTTAAAATTTAAAATTCCTGTATAAGGCAATGTATAAAATCCCATCCGTTTCTCATATTTTCGTGTCGCGCAAGTTGCTAGGCGTGAATACAAATGTTTTTGCACTCTTGCGGAAAGTGTATTACGTGTCGTAGACGTCAAGCAAAAAAACATTTATGAGAACGGAGTGAAGGAAGGTTGAAAAGATGGACTGGATAGATAAAAAATTGCCTTTGGTGGTGTAAGCGTGCGTACGGTTTATTCGCAGCGGGGCTTTTAGTTTAGTTGGGGATAAAGAAGCCTTTATTCGTATACATATATTGTAAAATGCGGCCTGCATGTATTGCTATCTTGTTTAGTATACAAGACAGAAATGTTTAAAGAAGAAAAATTTTAAAAATTTAATGTTTTTTTTTACTAACCCTATTTTTCGATATTTATATATAATTTCTCTTATATTCAATATTTAAATCTCTTTTAAATTTCCTTTTTTAAACCTACTTCAATTGCTCTAAACAGTATAAAAAAAATTTAAAATTTGGAATGGCCCCGCCCTATTTACATTTTTTTTATGTGTTATAGTCAATCCCAAGCTCCGGCATTAGTAGGTTTGACTAGTCAATCCTCAGGTCTGACTTGAAGTCTTAGTAAAAACCCCAAAAAAATGAAATTTTTCGGTCCTGACTAAAGAATTTTCGTTAAACCTAGGAAGACTAATTTGGTCAGGCAAACGTCAAAACTCAATTTAATGAAATCGGGGTTTGACCAGTCAAACTTCAATTATGTATTAGATGGTCTCAGTTTGTTAAATAAGATGTAATAAAACGATTTTTATTTTTTTTTTTATTGTTGTTATATTGTCATAGTTAAAATGAAAAAAAAAAGTCTTTATTTAGACATGGGAGGCATTATACATTTAGAATTGCACAATACGTCAGATCTCTTACATTTACAACTAAACAACTAACCGCAAAAAAAAATTTAAACGTGTTACAAGTAGAGTCGACGTTTGAAAATCTGCCAGTCCTTCTAGAATCGACTAGGCAAAGCCCCAAAAAAATTTTTTCTTTCTACGTTTGACTGAAAAGTTTGGAACTTCTTGGTTTGACTAAAAATACTTTAGTCAAAAAGGCAAAGGAATTTATGTCGGGAGGAAGGTTTGGTCAAACCTGGATAAACCAGCCATTCCCGAAGAGACGCATATCGACCTTTGACTATGACAAACCTTTTTAAATTTTTTTTTTATTAAATATTGTTAATGTAACACAATCGGAACATTATGTAATAAAAAAATTTAAACAGAACTTTCCCCTAAAAAAAGGGAAAAAATTAGTTTTTTTTTTTATTAATTTTATGTTTAAATACATTTTTTCCTTTAAAAATGTAATTCCACTTTTAGACATGAATTATTAACAGTCATGTCATTTTCAATTTTTTAAAAATAATATTTTTTTAAATTAGAATCTTTGAAATTTTTTGAACAAAAACCAAAATGCCTTCTTTTTTTTTTGTTTTACCATCTCCTTCCCAAAATTCCATTTGATATTTCTTTTTTTTTAATATGGAATTTTTTAAAGGGGCCCTTTCCCTCTAAATTGGACTTTAACCCCGGCTTTTTCAAAAAAATCCTTTGTTTC
>JAHBCN010021164.1:0-14281 GCA_019359885.1 Listronotus oregonensis | reverse complement strand
ATAGCATTGCTTCCCAAAAAAAGCAGATATAGTTGTATATGGTTAATGACATAATAAAACCGCTATAGTTTGTTATTGAGTTTAGAAAATGTGCGCCATCCTGTACAGTTTTTATATATAACAAAGCTCTAAATTGCTTAAATAACAAAGCAATTGTTTTTCCATGGAAAAATAACAAGTGGAAAATATTTCATTTGTATTCTGCTTTTTGTAATAAGATTGTACTTCTTGTGAACATCTAGAAGACATTAAATTTATTCTCAAGAATTTAAAATGCAAGCAAGAACAAGGGTGCCCCAGTTCATGATATGGCTTAAATGGAATTTTTAATACTCCGTTTGTGTCAGAAAATAAATTTCAAAAATTAATTTAAAACAATAGCAATATATTGTTTGCTGGAATTTCTAAGACGCCAAACTCTTTTTACAAAGAACATTTTTATTTTTTTTTTAATATTTATTTTAAAAATATATTAAAAAGCAACAGAAAAAGAAAATATTTTGCATTACAAAGACTGACTTAAAAAAACAACGAATCTAAACTTTTAAATTATTTTTTTTAATACCATAACAAGAGATATCTTTATGTGCTGAAAACTTAGAAAAAAGTTTTGGTCAAAGACTCTTTAGAATACACAAACCCGTTGTTTTCTACATAGATCATTCTGTCGACCACCGGCACCACAACTAAGTTATTACAATATCAGGGCAAAAGGGATAGATGTAAAAGTAAATTAGCCATAGAATATTTATGTAAAATAGGTGTTTGATTATTTAAGGATTCTTTTTAAAATAATTTATTTATTTTAACTTTACAAAACAATTAAAAATCAAAATAAAATAGAATAATATACAAAATGGTGCTTACATTTTAAAACCAAACAACTAACTGACTTTGAGAAAACATAAAAGTTAGAGTCTTGAAAGTATACTTAGCGCAAACCATTGTTCTTATAGAAATCTGATGACACTGCATTACCCTTGGTTGAATTTCTTAGTGTTGCCTGTGGCGTTGCTATCTGAGGTAGTGAGATAATTCTTTCCTTCGAAGATTTAACTCATGAGGGTTACTGAGTAAGTTAAACGGTAGATAAGTTTATTCTTGGTACAGCTATCATTTATAGATACTGGGATTGTAAGTTTGACAATTCATTAGATTATGCTTATTTTTAGTAGTGTGCGTTTTATTCTCCTGTAGTTAAGGGACGTTAACGTCCTTACGGTGAATGATAAAAAAAAAGAAAATTATTTATTATTTTATACATATTTATAAATTTAATTTATAGGTTTGTCTCTGAAAAGCTATTTTTTTAAATTTATTTGTAGTTCGACAATAATGGCAATGTGACGGATTTTTTTATATCAGCAAGTTTTTATTCTGGGTAATTTTTTTGATAGCGCTAATAACTTTTTTTTTTAAGATATAGAATTTGGTTTAATTATACTGTGACCTAATTCTCATTGTTTCTTTTTATTTAAAAAAAAATATTTACCTAATTCTTTTGCTCTTTGCGGATGCAGTAAAATGTTTAATTTTTTTTTCGGGTACACTAGAGTCCCGCTAATCCGAACTAATTGGGACCAAATCCTGTTGGAATTAGCGAAAATTCGGATTCGGGGGAATTTTGTTACATAATGCCATATTATTATCTTTTTAATGCCTATTAAGCGTCGGATGTATAAAATATTAAAACTCAGACGCTAAATAAACTTTAATTATATTAAACAGGTAGGTGGTAGAGGAGCTTTCCTCGCCTGAGGCGGTACCACCCACTTGCCCTTTAAAGGACTCGTGAAGTCTTAGTACGTTTCGAGTTCTGGGCAGTGAGTCAGTTTTCCTTCTTCCTTCTCCTTCTTTCCCTTTTAGTTTTCCTTCTTCCTCTTCTTTTTTTTTTCTTTTCCTTTCTCTTTTTTTTCCACTCTAGTAAAATTTGGGGGGCCACCATCGAAAAGTCTGATATCCTTCACAAATATATGTGGGCTTAACTCTAACGTAAACTCTGTTCACCATTATCTTCAATCCTCCAAACCCCACATACTATTTCTTACAGAAACCCAAATAAGTCCCAAAACAGCAACCAACCACCTCCTTTTCCCAGGTTATGAACTCATTTCATCTTTTCGAATCCATGGCGGCGTTTGTGCTTACGTTCGCAACGACCTGGCTTGTGCTAGGGTTTCTAACCTTGAATCGGGTAGGCCTGATATTCTTTGGCTTAAACTTACTTTCAGATCTACCAAATTCATCTGCTGTATATACCGGTCCCCGTCTGACAATTCCTACAACGAGTTCTTTGATTTCCTTTCAATAAAGATGGACAATATTATTTCCCAGTTTCCATTGGCCGAAGTAATCGTCCTCGGGGATTTTAATGTTCATAATAAGGATTGGCTAGGCTCTACAAAAACTGATACACAAGGCAGAGCAGCAGAAAATTTCGCAATCAGCAACTCACTCACCAATCTAATTATGGAACCTATTTTCCTAGGGTTCCCACCCATAATTCTAACCCCCTAGATCTCTTTCTTACTTCCACCCCCGAACTCTATGAAGCATCAGTAACTGCTCCCTTGGTCGCTCTGACCATGGTTTGGTCACCGTATCATACTCCACATATTTTGAGGCCACTGAACGCATGCCGCCACGAACCGTCTGGCACTACAACTCGGCCGACTGGGATGGTCTGAGAGATTTCTTTGCCAGCTACCCTTGGGATCCTACCTGCTTTTCTACTCACGATCCTTCCGAAATATGCAAACAAATTACCGAAACAATTCATCTAGGCATTGAGACCTATATTCCCCACTACCTAAAAGAACCCCATAACTTCAAATCACAAACCGTGGTTTTCTAAATCCTGTGATAAAGCCAGACTCTTAAAAATTCAAGCCCACAAAAAGTTTCTTCAAAACCCCAGTCCCGAAAAATGGCAGGCTAGCATCGAAGCAAGAAATTAGTATAATCAAACCATCTCAGAAGCAAAAGACCGCTTTAACAATCGGATAAAAGATAAAGTTCCATCTTGCTCGAATGGCAGTAAAGCTTTCTGGTCCTTTGCCAAAGATATTAGTCAAAACTTTTGCATAAATTCTTTTCCACCCCTAATTTCTGAAGATGGAATTGTCTCTACCTCCAAAGGAAAAGCCGAACTATTTGCCAAACAATTTGCTGCCAATTCTACGCTTGATCCTCCTATTAATCTTCCTCTTCCAACAGTTGTCCCTGTTTCTCATAAAATGTCCGATATAATTTTTAAAGTCAAACAGATCAAGCGTATTCTTTCTTCTCTTAATACTAAAAAATCGTCTGGGCTGGATGGCATACCAGCAATCGTCTTAAAAAAATGTGCTCCCGAGCTTGCACCCATCCTAACTCGCCTCTTTCGAATCTCTTACGACACGGGCATTTTCCCGGAGAGTTGGAAAGCTGCGCGTGTGCAACCTGTCCCAAAAAAGGATCAAAACTCTCCCTTCCAACTATAGACCTATATCTCTTCTTTCAGTTGTTTGCAAAGTAATGGAAAAATTCATTAATTCCCAAATCTTAAAGTATCTGGAAAAACATAAGATCTTACATGATAGACAATATGGATTCCGTCACAGTAGATCCACAGCTGATCTTCTTTCCTTTGTCTCACACAACTGAAACAAGTCCCTTGAGTTTCTTGGTGAATCCCAGATCGTTGCTCTTGACATATCCAAAGCTTTCGATCAGGTCTGGCATGATGGGCTTCTTAACAAACTTCCTTCTTACGGTGGTCCACCTAAGCTTTGCTCTTGGCTTTCCAGTTTCCTTTCTAATCGACGTATATCAGTTAGTGTAGATGGTCATTCCTCCAGTTTCTATCAAATTAATGCCGGGGTGCCCCAGGGCTCAGTGCTGGCACCCACGCTGTTTCTTCTACACATTAACGATCTTCTCTCTTCCACAATCAATCCCATTCATAGTTTTGCTGACGATAGTACCCTACACTCTAGTATCCAATTTCATAAGTCACCGTGTGATTCTGATTTGGAAAACAAGCGCAGGTCAATGCAGATATCTCTTTCACAAGACCTCAAACTTATTTTGGAGTGGGGCACCAAAAATCTTGTTCAGTTTAATGCCTCGAAAACACAGTCATGTTTGCTGTCGCGAAAAAAGTCTGCTAATGCTCATCTCTTACATATGAGCGGCCAAGTTCTGCAGAACAAAGAGTCGTTTAATCTTGTCGGCGTTACTTTTGAGAATAACCTCAACTGGCACAAACACATTACATCCATAGCCTCGGCAGCTTCAAAAAAGCTTGGATTCCTCTTCCGAGCCAGAAAATATTTCTCTTCCTCCAATCTGTACGCTCTGTATGTATCCCAAATTAGACCCTCTTTAGAATATTGTTCTCATGTCTGGGGAATGGCTTCCCCTACAACACTAGTCTTATTAATGATCCAACAACGCTCACAGAAAGGCTTCCTCCTCTTGCCCACCGTCGAGCTGTAGGGGATCTGTCGCTCTTCTATAGGTATTTTCACGGCTTCTGCTCAGAGGAGTTGGCCAGTATAATTCCTTCTCTGGCAGCTCCCAACAGAGCAACCCGTAGTGCAACTTTTATGCATCCTTTTACAGTTCAGTTAGAGAGGCCCCGAACTTCCCGCTTTCTTCGTTCCTTTATCCCTAGAGTGTCAAGACTGTGGAACCTGCTGCCAGCAGAAGCTTTTCCTTCTCCTCCCAATCTCCAAATATACACTTAAGGCACCCAGGGTACGTTAGTACTTAGGCATCAGCCTTCGTGGACTGTCCCAAGATAAAAAAAAAAACAATAGATGGTGTACTTGACTACTCATGTCAACTTACATTACTTTATTATTTGTCTGATACATAAATAAATTATGTATGAGATTTTGTTAATAAACGTACGACTTTACTTGAAAAAACTAGTTTTTTTACTTTTTGTAGTTCTAAAATTTTATTTAAAAAAATGTGTCCTGGCCCTGTTCGGATCAGGTGGATTTTCGGATTAGCGGGGTTCGGATTAGCGGGATTCTACTGTATTTTTTTTTGTTAAATTTAGAATTTTTAAATAGCTAGATAGGTCAAACATATATTTTTAATTTTTATGTATGCCTCAATTTTTTTTTAAAGATTTAGTGCATAACTTCCTAGGATTCGTCTTAGTAGGAATTAATAGCAAAATTTTGATTTATCTCAGTATTGTATAACTCTTTAGCGGTTCATTCTGAGAATTAGGCAAATTATTTTAATTATTCGACGGATCCGGCGGACTAAAATTTTGTGTATTAGTTTGCTGGTTTGATGGTTTAAATCATTTGTTTTAGGTTGGGCACCAAATACTTACAAGTTCAGGATACAACAGAACTAAAGTTCCAAAAAAAAAAGAATTCAGAATTGATTGGAAAACTGTTAGGTTCTTAAAATGGTCTAGGTTTAATATTTATAGGCTGAGACAGAAATGTGTTACTAGTTCTAAATACGTTGTTTTGCGTGTGCACGTTAAATAGTTGCAAATTATGTCTAGGATTAAAATTTTGATATGGTTCTTGCTGCTTAAAGTTTTGAGTAGATCGTTTGTTATTAAAATTTTTGTTGGTAAGATTCTGAAAATAATGTATATTATGTTCTTGAACAACAAGTTGGAATAAATTATTCAAGTCTTTAGGACGCATACGGCGGATAGTAGTAGCTAGAGGCTCGCTTATCCCGTTATATTGGTATAAAGCTGTCTTATTAGGTTCATTGCAGTTTCTGTCGTTTTATTTAAATCGACATAAGAGCAGAGTAAATTTTAAAGATAAAATACTTTTTTGTAAAATCGATAAGATTTTTTATTGGGCTGTTTCCTTAATATAAGATGAGCGCGAATAAGACAAGCTTCGTGTCTTTGATAAGCGAATTTTCTAGTTAATGTACTGTGTGACTTTAGTGACTCCCATGTCACACAATTTCGTTTACTGACTATAGCTTTTGCATTACCAGATACCTAGTTAGGTTATTAAGTAATTAAGTAAATAGGTATTTGTATAGCCAGTTATATTATTTTGATCATAAAAACGATAAATAAATTCTTCACAAATATTAAGATACCTAAGTTCGTTCGCATTGCCGTTAAATTGTAAAATGCAATTTAAATATCCAGTTATAAATTCGGACATTTTGTTAAAAATGGAACTGGTTTAATTTTTTTTTAACCCACTTTTTAGATTAAACATAGATTGCTTTGTTAAAATTTGAGAAGTTGATTGATTTCCTAAATTTAAAGAAGTAGATTGAATAGATGAGTCAGTAGTAGCTATTGAGAAACTTGTAAGATAAATTAATAATTCATCTAAGTTTTCGTACTCACATAAAAACCATAAGACACTCCTTAATGGACTGAGCTGCATGGTGACTTAAAAAACCTCTCCACCTAAACACCTCCACATTTTACGAAGCTCACAAATATCCAGTCAATCGTTAAAATGAAAATCAATGCTATATTGTATCGCTTTCAGCTATCCCACCGACAGCGCTAAACAAGTGTTTGATTACTTAAGGAGTATTTTTAAAATAATTTATTATACCTTTACAAAAGTATTTTGAATCAAAATAAAATAGAAGAATGTTAAAAATGGTGGTTACAACTTAAAAACAAATAACTAACTGATTATGAGAAAAAATAAAAGCTAGAGTCTTTAAAGTATACTTTTAGCAAAATCCAGTGTTTTCATGAAAACCTGATGACACTGCATTTTCCTAGAGTCATAAAACAATACTTTTAGCACCAACCATTCTTCTTATAGAAACCTAATAACATTGATTTTTCAGCCAATATTAATATATATAGAATTTTTTTTATTTCGGGCGCTTCTTATATAATTTGCGGTATCGTGTTAAATTTATCCCCATAATCCTAGGTAACGTGAAATTGGACTGTTAGTATTTAAAAATTAAAATGTTTTTTCAAAATTGTAAATAATAAAAGCTTAATTAGGAAAGCCCATACAAAAAATTAAGGCTTTATTAACATTCACGTCTTTTTTTTTAAGAAAGTGTATAAACGAAATATATAAAATTGTTATTCTAAAAAACCTACCTACTTAAACTTAGGAGCTCCTTAAAGGGATAGTTGGATCCGATTATAATCTTAAAATATTGATTAAAAATATCAACTTTCTTTTTGGTTTTTTCGTGAAAACTTAGTATTATAATTTTAAAGAGAAAAATTTTCACCGCTTTATCCACTATGCAATGAACGTCTACGAATTTATAATTTAGAAAATAGGAATGCATTTTTATTTATTACCAAGAGCACCTTTCTTCATAGTTAAAATAAATCATTACCTTTGGATTTACATCAGCCCAAATTAAACAAATCGTGTTAGGTACTTTATTTACATATAAAAAACATATTTTTTAATCCTGGTATTTGACGTATAGTTTGTGTAAACAAATAAACAATTTTTTATTAAAAAAATATTTTTTAAGTTTTTTTTTTCAGTGTTAAATCGACAAAAATTTAATAAACCGGTGAATTAAGTTTTCCGCTGTTTGCTACTTTGTAAAGACTACATTTCGCAACTTTATTTTGCATGCCCGATGGCAGAGTGGTGAATATCTCTGCCTGTCATGCAAATAACCTGCTTTCTGTTTCTGCCGGGTGCAGCATATATTTTAAAAAAGTTAGTAGTTATTTGTATGTAGCAGTAGTCACTGATTTAAAGGGACGATTTGCTGAGATTGACCTTAAGTTACAATCCCGTACAGAAATCGTCAATATGAATAGTTTGCATGATTTTTAACGAGGAAATTTTTATACACATACACACCTGACTGGAACTTTAGGACATTGAAAAAATCACAATCACTCGAACCAATACAGCAGTTATCGAAATTTTAAAAATATAATAAAACAAGTTAAAAGCAAAAGTAATGAGTAATATTTTTTTACACAAAAGCAATAAACTCTTCTCTTAAATGCGATGCAAGTCAGAGAAAGCACTTGCGAAAGCCACTACCTGCCCAGCCGGCTATCTGGCTAAGAAAAAGCAGGAGGGAAATTTGCGTCGTGCGCTCGTGTGATTCGACTTCATATTTCTCGACGGTGATGGTACTAATGCGTGGTCTAAAAGGCATTGTAAAAATCTGCATGTTTCGGTACTTAGACATCTAAACACCCGGCAGAAATAAGTATAGACTTCCACAGCGACATGTGGGGGGTCACGATCTTGTTGCAACCAGATATTGTGATGTGGCAAATCGGGACGTTCTAACGCAGGAAAAAGCCAGCCAGAGCTGAAACAAGTTTTTCTTCTAAAAAACTTATGTATGTTTTGCCTGTTATTTTTTTTTTCAAAAAAAGGCCCTATAATAGTGTCAACAACGCCAGCCCACACATTGGTTTTTTGATTTAATTGTGTGTGTCCTTCTCTCATCCAGTATGGATTTACATCGGACCAATATCGATAATTTTGGCCCCACCGGACAAAATTATATTTTTTACAAAATTTGGATTCTTGAAACACATATCCTGTACCCGTTTACAAAATTCAAGGCGCCTCTTAAAGTCTCCTTTAAAAAGTTTTTTGGAGAACTTGCATTTTATAAGGAAGGTATTTTTTTGTACGCAGTATTTTAAAAACTGTTGTTTTTCCAGTATCCACGGCACCTGCTATCTGCCTAGACACCACATGCTAATTATTTTTAACCGCCATTAAGACTTTTGTTAATTTTTATCAACCACATCTAGGGACTTTTTTACATGACCGACTTGCTTAAACTTGTGCTTAATTTTGCTTACTGTGGATTGTGGTATTGGCGGACGATTGGGGTATTTTTGATTAAATAACTCGCAAACTGTGTTGTAACTCTATCACCGTAGCCCATCATCATTAAAACCTCCTGTTGACTACAAGTTTTCCTGGGCGGCCGATCTCGGCGTTAAGTGTTGGGTTAAAATTTGAAGTCAGCGTGCAGAAATCAATGGAAGTCTTGATTTGTGCCGAAATATCTCATTTTCAAATTTTAAAAGAGAATAACTCCAAAACGCTTGGACTTAGGTATAGCACATGCTACATAAAAAATGTTTAGAATTTTCCGAATATTCCGAATGTGCAAAATTATAGAAGGAGTTTAATTTAATAAAAAAATATTTTTTCTGTTACTCTTATTTGGAACACTCTGTAAATCCACATTTTATTTCGTAATATGCGCGATCAAAAAAAAAAAAAAAAAAAAAAAATTAACGGGTCCAAGTAATTCAAAAAAAATGTGGTTTTCGAGATAATGAATATATTCCCTACTTTACGACCACCATGGGTTAACAAGTATGTATGTTATAACGCCCAGCGTGATACTCTCACAATTCGGGCCTTATTCCAAATCTTTTGATTAAATCTTACTGGTTAAAATGCTAAAACAATAAGAGCTTCTTTTAGTTATCTTACTAAAAATTTTTTTTTGGGGTTAATATATGCTATATACTATAAAAAAATACATTTTGTCTTAAAATGTTTATTTTGCATTGATGCATTTTTTACCAATTCCGGGTGACAATGATATCACTACCCAGCATTTTATTTTGTTTCATTGCAAACATAACATTTCTAAATTTTGGATGATGATCGGGT
Source organism: Listronotus oregonensis (assembly GCA_019359885.1). Taxonomy (NCBI): domain Eukaryota; kingdom Metazoa; phylum Arthropoda; class Insecta; order Coleoptera; family Curculionidae; genus Listronotus; species Listronotus oregonensis. The sequence goes on along the minus strand of JAHBCN010021164.1, from coordinate 4,679 downwards.
TATTAAATACTGTTTTCGTAAACAATAGCACCTGCCTATTACTTTCGGTTTAACCGAAAGCGGCGTGAAATTTGATATTTTAAATGGAATATCCTGTATATATTTATGGATCGAAATCCTAAAAGATATTTCTGTTCTGTACCTAAATTATACCCTATACCTATCTTTGTTGGTTTTAAAAAACATGGCTGTTGGAAAAACAGCATATTATGCAATTTCAAGAAAAAACAAATAAAAATCAAGTAAATTTAAAATATTTAAATGTTTAATTTAACTCTTTTTGGAGACTTTATCTGCTAAGGTCATAATAATACTACTTCCAGCAATATCGGAAGTGCTGTGAAAATTGTCATTCCTAATAATATAACTTTAAGAATTTTAAAGGCACACTATGTATTAAACATCAGGTTTAAATTAGACATAATATGTTGATAAACATTTTTATTTATAAAAACTTTTGATCCAAACCTTGTATATTTTTTTATTTTTTCATGTAACTGCATAATTTTGGTCAGTTGCACTCTTTCAATAGCCATTTTTTTTAAAACCTTCAGAGATGGGTACAGGATATAATTTAAATTTTATATCAGGAATGGCGTGTAGAATTTATATTTACACAATATACAGGGTGTTTTATGTAAAATATTAAAATTCACCTTACTTTCGGCTAAACCGGAAATAACAGGCAGATCCTATTTCTCAAATCGCCATCAAAGGATACAATATATTATCCCAAAAATTAAAAGAGTTATGTTTTGATTAAAGAAAATATAACGGTTGGATATGATTTTATTACCACCCCGTGTAGCTATTGCTTTAAAACCATTTTACACATACAAAAAATTTATGAAAGTGAAATTTATGACGAAAATTATTACCAAAATTTTAACCCTTATAAAACCAAGCGGGGTGCAAATGCACCTACCGGTGCTTTTTTGTATATATCTAGGCCATTTGGTTTTGGTTTTCGTGTTTCTCCTTCTTTTTAGTAGCTGCTTTTTTTTTTATTAAAGCTGTAATTTTCCTAATTATTTTCATAAATTATACGCGAATTATTTAGGTTTTTAGAGTTTGGGGTGCATTTGCACCCCGCTTGGTATAAATCATACTATATATCAATATTTTCAAAAAGTTGTTGACGATGATAAAATAAGTAATGAAGCTTCAGACTACAAACCAGATATTGTTTTGCATTATAATAGTACTAAAGGAGCTGTCGATGCAACAGACCAAATGGCAGCAAAATATATCACACAAACAAAAACCCTTAGAGGGCCCATGACACTTTTTTTACCATAGTATCGATATTAGAGCTATGAATGCTTATAAAATATGAATAATTAAATATCCAGATTATGGGTCCGGGCACTTGGACGCATAAAGAAAATTTGTTCTTCAGCTGGGAAAAGATTTGGCCAAGGAAAATATGGTTCTTAGATTTAAAGTTACTAATGGTTTAAAATCAAGTACAAATGAAAATATTTTAAAGGTTGTTCCAGAACTGGAGGTCGATGTTTCCTCTGTAAAAGATCTAAAGACAAAAAATTAAGATAACGCTCTGTAAATGTGAGCGCTTTGTTTGGGTAAATCACTCCAAAAAAGAAATTTGTTGCATGTCATGTAAAGTAAAAATTTTAAATTTTACTTAACTAAGGTTTGTTTATTTTTTAAGTGTATTAAAATTAAAATACATACAAAATAATTTATTTGCATCTCTTTGTATTTTACATAAAATAGTGTAAATATTACAGAAAAAAAAAACACAAAAAATTTATAAATAGCTGTTGAATTAGTTTAACATAACCATAAAAGGCGGAAAGTTAATAAATTAATAAATGTTTTTGTGTTCCTTAAGTAAGGTCAGATATAGATAAACGAGAGTTGTTATTATTAGGTGTGGCATCAGTTAGCTAGTTCTTTTTTCCGACCCCGAAAAAAGATTTGCATCGCTTTTTGCACAATTTCTCGAAAATATAGGACATGTTTAATTTTTTTTATTGGGAAAATTCTATAAAGAAGTATTGAACGTGTAACACAGAAAATAATTATTGTGTAAATTTTCCGCACAATTATGGCAATGATTTTTGGAATAATTCTAGTAGGGTCAACACACCGGTAATTGACCAAAGTATTTTCAAGAGCTGATATTAAGGTAATGGCGGTTTATATTTTATATCTTATAGTTGTTAATTTTGAAACGAGATGTCACTGAAGTAGCACGTAAATCACATTGCGCGTTAGTTCCGTTTTAGTAAGAAATTAGCTGCCGACATGTTTGGTGTACATTCTTTTTGTTGTTGATGAAGCTCCTGTAATAACTACGGTAAGTAAGCACGCTTTTCGTAAACTGTTAAAATATTAAAAATCATAGGTTTTTTAAAAAATAGAAATTAAGAGAGAAAAATGTAGTGGTCAACTAGTGAAATTAAATTTTAATTTCATGCCTATAGTTGACCCACTGGTCATATAATGGTATTTTAATGAAAGTAGTATTTATAGTGCTAAAGTACTACTAAAATATACGTTTCCTTAAAATAGGTAATGATGACATTTTTTCATGGCTGTATTTTATATCCTACCCGTAACTGACCACTAGTTTTTAATTGTCAACCACTGGGTGGTCAACTTTAGGTCACTTGTTATACTTAACATGTTGTTTTTAATATAAGGTTATTGTTTTTTTATTTTTTAAACGAAGAGGCCAAAATAATATTAGCCAGATAAAATATATTTTTTTCAAATGTACTCAAGAAGATCTTGAAATTGCCTTGTTAAAGAACCTTTAAAAAAATGTTTGTGGTATAAAAGAACCAGAAAGAAAATACAATGTACCCCACTCAACATTAATAAGCAAAATTTAAGGTAAAATCTTTATTAAGAGAAAGACCTTCTTCAATATTAACATCTTAAGAAGAAGATTTGTTAGAAAGGTGGTTGTTAGCAAATGCTAAAAAGACTTACCAATTAATAAAACAGCCCCATCAAAAACTGTCTTTGAAATTTTAAGAGGAGGCGAGTAATGATTTTAGTAAATGTATGACCAATACGCGCAGAGGAGAAATAGGTACGCCTAATAAAAGTGAAACCCAAACCAACTTATTTCTCTGCAGCATTTTCTATCTGGAGTCAATGATGTTACCAGAAAGAGCTGCTAAATTTAAAGTAGCTTTAAGTGGTGACTGGAAAGGAAATGAATCTGCAGAAAAAATTTGCGCCAAAGAACTAAAACAATAGCTTAAATAAAAAATAAAGATGATCTAGGAGCAAAAGATAAAAATCTCAAAATTAAAGCTGGTAAACAAAAAAAATAATAAAAAAAATGGAAAAAATAGAAAACCAAGAAAATATACCACAAAACATTGCTGAATGTAAGAAAAAAGCATTTAGATAAAGAGAAAACCCTTGAAAAATCTATTAAAATTGTATCCGATTTTGTAATCAAACCAGATTACTCCAGCCAACAGAGTAAATCCTACGTAAGTTCCTTATTCCTGGATCATATGTACTCGCCGAAAGAAACCCCAAGAAAAAAATTCAAGCAGAAAAAAAGTAAGATTGCCATATGCAATAACATAAAAAAGATGGTTGCAATATCAAGAAGGAAAGGAAAAATAAAAGAAAACAGGAGAAAGCCAAAAAAAGTAAAAACAAAAGGAAAGAAGGAGGAGCAACTAACTGCATCAAAATTTAAAAAAAAAAACGAAGAAAGGGTAGGCCAATAATAACTGAACATGACTTAGAAACTGACGAAGAATGGGTAGAAAGTAGTTCTGGTAAAGATGATATTTCAGAAGACTTTTCTTCTAAAATAACTTAAAGAATGAATATACTATGGTAGGATTTCCAGGAAGAAACTAAACACAGATCTATGTCCGCATCGTTCAAAATAATTTTAATGAAGATGAAATTGATGTTCATGCTAGAGTTATTGAATATATGTACATGTCATTTCGACTAAGCAAATAGTTAAATAACTGGAAGCTCAAAAGGTAGTTAAAATATGGGTTTACCAAGCCACTTGAGGACATAGTGTCATTATAATTTGCTTTTACAGTTTTATATCTTACAATTAAAGCATTACCAAATGGTACTAAACCTTTTGTGTTGTCTTAGAAGCAGATTTTTTTGTTTAACTATTCTTAATAAAGAGCTAGAATAATTATATTAATATTGCTAGTATTATTTGTTTAGTCATCTACTGGAAATATTGTAGGTCAAATATGGGGTTACTTTTGGTCAATTATAAGATAGTCACTCTCAGGTAATTATTTTTTTTTAGAAATGTAAAGGTTAAAATCCTATTCTATATTTCTTAAAAGATTATACTTTAAGTAAGCTATAAGAAATTAAAAAAAAAATTTACACAAGTGGATAGAGGGTTTTATTTAATAAATACTCTTAAAATTTCTTTTAACTGGTTAATTACCGGTGGGTTGGCCCTATGTGTAAGACTGTTATTAGTGTATATATTGTTTAATATTGTAGGCTATTTTTTCACCTTAAAAAAATCGTTACAAATAGGTTTTTTTAATATAACTCGAAAACTAATAATTTTAGGAAAAAAAAAATTATAATAAAAGTTGATGGTCTAATAAAACTGTGTCAGTTTTTTTATAATTTTTTTTGTAGCCCTTTTAGTTTTTGAGACAATAGCCATTTAAATTTAAAATAAAAACACA
>JAHBCN010021163.1:0-14289 GCA_019359885.1 Listronotus oregonensis | reverse complement strand
CCCAAAGATAAACCTGTGGTTGTATAAAATGGTAATAAGACCTATTTTTCCAGGCTCAGTTCCCGGGGGGGCATGGGTCACGCAGCCCCGTAAAACCCCGGACAACTTCAAAGTGTGCAAAGGCTAGCATGCGTATGCATCACGGGAGCTATAAAAAAACCCCCCAACCGCAGCCCTGGAAGTGCTGCTGAACCTGTCGCCACTCCACATTTACATACAGGGAGAAGTAAAGGCGGTACTCTATAGACTCAAACGAGGTCAAATCCAATTATAGGACATCAAAGGATCTCAAGATGGGAAATAGATAAAGGGAAGTTCATTGTTTGAGATGCCCTGGGAAAAAGGAAAACCCCTCGTTTCATCTTCAACAGACACTTTCGAATTGTCATACAAGATAGGGAGGACTGAAAAAAGGGCCCCTCCAATCAAAGCCGATCATATCTGGTATACAGATGGCTCCAAGACCAACAAGAGGGGGCTGGCATATATGGAGACAAGCTTAGAGAAAAGGTTACTTTAAGTCTTGGTCAGCACGCCAGGTTTTTTCCAAGCGGAAATCGCAGTAAGCATTGTGTCGTGCTGACCAAAAAAAAGGGGGAAAAAGGAAAAAAATCCCAAAATTTACCCAGACAGCCAAGCCCCAAGGCCACGTTCTAAAAAGTTATTTCCAAACTGGGGGGGGACTGTGTACATGCCCTGGATAAAGTCGGCTTGGAAACCCCAAACTTACCTACCAAAAAAGAGGATCAGCAGTGGAAATGATAGGCCCTGCCCCTTTTTTGTGGCATCTCGGCAACCCCTTAAAAAAGCATGTATCAAGAGCTGGGTAGACAGAGGGGTTTTAAAGCTGGGGTTACAAACACCAGGACAAAAAGGGAAAGCAGGTCATTAAGACCTGCTCGGCCAAGTTTACTTCGGACCTACTGAGCCACATCGTAAAGTCGGGGATAACGGTAGGTCAACTAAGGGGATATTGAAACTCAACAAGCACCTGGAAAGAATAGGCCTAGTGGAGGGTAGCCTGTGTAGGTTCTGCCAGGAGGCTAAAAACAGCTGTACATATGTGGTGCCACTGTGAAGCACTATGTAGGCTTAGGTTTACTAGGTTTGGTGAGGAAAAGCCAAAACGGCAAGATATATAATGGTTAGTTCAAGACTCTGGAGTCTAGTTAAGAAGACGGGCCTGGACAAGGTACGCTAATGAACGATAGGAGAAACCACAATAAATCTGGCAGGGGAAAAGGGGGAGGTCATTTTTGCCATCTCCGCTTAAAAATCTAATCTTTTTTCCTGCGTTTGACAACACGTGATAAATATAAAAGCGTCTGAATGGAGTATATTTTGTCAGGGAGAAAGGGCAATATCTCCTGTTTTTTGACGTCATCGCGTCGATGCTGTATATGTCAGTTTGCAGTTCAGCAACACCCAAAAAAATCAACTGTTTTTCTCAAATTCAAAAATTATTTTTTTACTTAAGTGTTTCTCTTGAGGCTAATGGCTTCTGGTGTATATTTATGTGGGTCCCATGTCCCACTTTTTTTACTAAAATATTTTAAAAATCCTAGAGCCGTCACTAAGTAGTAACTAATTGATTCTGCTTACTACTAACCAAAGTCACTAAGTAGTAACCAGTTGATTCTGCTTACTACTAACCAAAACTAGAACTAAGGACTACTTCCGGTTAGTAGTAACCAGAACTAACCAAAAAGAATAGAGACTTATCGGTCAACGAAATAAAAATACCCAATGCAAAAAAAATTTTACTTTTTTTTTTGTATTACAATAAAATAATTAATTAAGGAAACAGAATGCTTGAATTTGATTTTTATAGTTGATATTACCTCTCAAATGGGGGAAAATTTTTCCACCATTTAAAAAAAGGGGGAAATAAAATTCCGGGCACTTTTTATAAATATGGCTGGGCAAAAGCATTTTCCCTCTTATTAAAAATTAAATGAGAAATTAATTGATGGTCCCCATTAGTATCCCCTGATCCCAATAGTCGTTCTCAAGAACGAAAAAAACCGAATAGTTTAGGGGGTTAGAATAATAATAATTTAGATGTCAAAAAGTATTCATTTTTAGGGGGAAAAAGTTAAAGTAATAAAAAAGAAACAAATTTTTTACTTTTTAGCGAGGTTCTAGAGATTTTTGAAAATTTATTATTTGGGGAAAACGTGAGCTATTATATTTATAATTAGATAAATATATTACCTTATTACTAGTTTTTTTTTTAAAAATTGATGGGTCTGGATATTCCTTGGAACAATATCGTCCACACCCTTTAAAAAAAATTGAATTTGGGAAAAAAATTTTGTGTTTTCGCTTATTATTTTAATGAGTTTCCCGGGGTATTCAAAATAAGGCTTTGGAGAACTATTAAAATAGTAAAATTTTCCTTTTTTTGGATTTACTAAACGCGTATCACTGCGGCATACCCATAACAACTTTTTTTCCCCTTTCCTTATAGATAACGTTACATATTTTAATTAAAATACGGGGTCAAGGTATATAGCAATGGACCGGACGAATTTGCAATCGTCCGCTATTTGTGTATGCATTTTTTTTTTTCAGTAAACCCACAAATTAACAAATTTCAGTTTGTTGTAAATGTATAAAAATTTTTTGCCGGGAATTTAAGGTAAAAAACGTGTGTTTTTGAAAAAATCTTTATCATTTAAAACCTAAAATTAATATTTATCAAATTGAGGAAAAAGTTAAAATTGTTCAGTGGTATTATGGGGGTAAAAAATATATTTGCTGAGAATAATCCTAATAGGCCACATCCTGCAATTACTACTATTTCAAGAATTATAAATAATTTCCAAAAATACGGGTGCGTTTCTCCCAGAAACCATAAAATACAAAACGTCCAAGAGGTTAATGAGGAACGGGAAGCGAAAAAAATTAATTTGTAGGCATTAATTAATGAAAATCCAACTTTGTCAACACGTGCGCTTGCGGATGAGGTTGATTTAAATACAAAAACGGTGAGGAGGATATTTAAAAAAAATAAGTATCGTTCATACAAAGTTTAAAAAACCCAAGAAATTTATCCTGAGGACAATTTTAGGAGAATGGAGTTTTGTGAAAACATGATGAATAAGGCAAATAAAAATGAAGATTTTATTTGAAACATTGTCTTTACTGATGAGTTCACATTTCCACTTTATGGTAGGCATACTCCCACTCACACCCGTTATTGATCTCAGGAAAATTTACATAGGTATTTAGAACCTAGAACTCAGCGTCCTCAAAAGGTAAATGTCCGGAGCGGTATTTATGGGGAACATGTTATTGGGCCATATTTCATTGATGGTAACTTAACTGGTCAAAAATATTTGGATCTTTTGCAACAGCAAATAGTTCCAGAAATTAGACGATTGGCAGGTCCTCGATTTAATAAAGTGTGGTTTTAACAAGATGGCTGTCCAGCACATAATACACGTTTGGTTTTGGATTATTTAAATAATACTTTTCCAAACCGTCTAATTGCTGGATTCAGAGCTACAATACCGTGGCCCGCTCACTCTTCTGATCTGGCTCCTAACGATTATTTTCTTTGGGGTTATGCAAAATCCAAAATTTATGGTTTTCGGGATGATCGCACTATGAATCTTGATGAATTGCGTGTAAAAATTTGCAATGTTTTTCAAACAATTACACCTGTGATGTTAAACAATGTTTGAAGAAGTTTTTATGATCGCTTAGGACATTGTTTAGCGGAAGGCGGTGGATTGTTTGAATACTTGCTTCATTAATTAATTTATTTAGATTTTGTTTGTTTTTACTTAATTTTTTTATGTAGAATTATTATTTTAGTTTTTAGTTGGAATTTTTTAGAATAACATGTTTCCTTTCCTTAGAATCGAAACAATAATTTTATTATTGCTTTGATTCAAAAAAACTTTGATAAGCAATAGCGAATTTTATCTTCTACATGCGTAAATATTTATGAAAAACATGAAAAACGGCAGTACATCCCAACCCGTCCGTGGTTACAAAGTTAATGATGATTGAACTAAAGCGCGCCGGTTGGTCGCGCGAACCTCGGCTGCAGTGCTTAGAGGGTAATCGCAAATTCGTCCGGTCCATTGCTATATACCTAGTAGGGTGCCCCTGTCTGTATGTGTACCATTTATTTATTATGTATGTACAATTTAAATTGGACTAATAAATTATTATTACTCGTTTTATTGCTAATTTTTCATGAACATATGCACTGCTCAGACATTTGTAAATAAAGTGGCCGAAAAACATGGCGGAAGTTGGGGCCTGCGCACAAAAATGTTTTTATCCATTACCAAGTCTATTCAGATGCTTTAATATTTAACACGTGATTTCCTAATGCATGAGAAAATGTCGACCTTTTTATGGACAAATCGTTGGAACATTGTCTTCTGCGATTTAACATACATTTTTCTAAGGTTGCGTCGTGCCATAAGAGACAATGCCAATAAGCTACCCGGTTTCTACCGCGACACCAAGTTAAAATTCCCTTTTTCAACTATCATTAAAAATATAACCCAATCTTTTATCTTTATTTACAACAGGGTTAATATACACTCTGCAAAGCAGCAAGAAAGTCATTGCCTAAATATAATACAAGCATAAAAATAAAATTTGAATAAAGTATTCAGTTTTAAACGAAATGATATTGCAATTTTTGTAGGATATACTGTTACTCGAAATGAATGCCCCGCGGGCATTGTTCCTAACTTCTGCTTTTGTTTACTTTTTGCCCTTGTTTTTCTGACAAAGGATTTTACTAAATGGGTTTATCTGACGGTTACATCACAGTTAAGTGTTTGGGACAAAGAAATTATGAGCTAAAGCAGAAACGGAATCAAAATTAGAAATGTACTGAAACTAAAAGAATCCATGATTTTTTCTTCTTGGGATAGTCCACGAAGGGTTAAGTTCTAATTACTAGTGTGAGTGTTTTGGGTAACAAAAGAGAATATTTACAGGGGAGGCAGGTGCCAGAGTCCAGGTGCCCTAAAAATGAAGAAACAAATAAGTGAGAAGTTCGGGGTGGGACCAGAAGGACATTAAACATGAGAGAAGCACTCAATGTTGTTCTGTTAGGAGCTGCTACATGAATTATATTGACCAATTTTTAAAACAAGGCCGAAAAAATACCCACAACAAATTTACAAATTCCTTACAGCTTGTCGGTGGGCAAGAGAACAAAATTTTCATGTAAGAGCAGGGTCATTAAAAAGGCGAACAGGTGTTTTTAGGTGGAACCAATAATGCTAAGAGTTGATGGCGATTCCCTAGACATGAAAGAAGTATTTGAAGGATGGTTTGATTTGGGATACATACACAGTATATCTATAAAGAAAAGAGAAATAAATACATTTAACAGTGGATTTCTTAGTAATAGCAAATGATCTCAATCATTAATCGTCCTTATTAATACCCTTGTTGGTTAAATAGCTATAATCGCTTAGTCATTCATATTCAAAATATGAGATACTTTTTCAATAAAAATCAATGAAAGAGCATCTATTTTTTTTCCTATAGAATTTCCCAAAAAAATGATCCAGGGGTGCATTTTGAAAGTCTAGTCCCAGATCAGAACTCGGCTGAGCTTGCAATCTCCAAGTGAAATGATTCAACGGTCTGGTACGAGGGCTGCCCGATAAGAAGGTAAAGATTTCCGGCAGTATAAATGGATTTAAATATTATTTTTCTTTTGAATATGCACTTATATTTTTTACTTGCAGGTATGAGTATATATTTATGTAATTTATTTATAAAAATTTTATAAATTAAATATAAATATATGTTGTACGTTTCTTTCCTTCCTTCTTAATTTACTACCGAAGGCAGCGCAGCCTCCTGGACTTTTCGTGCCTAATCTCCCATTTTCTTTTATAGTAATCCTCCCACTGGTAGTGTTTCTTCTACAAGTCTGTATAACCCCGAGACTGGTTGGTTGATATATTCCTGTGGGCTCATTTTCAGTTGCCCAAATAAAACCTGTCTTTTATGATTGAACGCTTCACATTTGCACAGGATGTGGTAGCACGGACGTATATAAGGGGGGTTAGGGGGTCCGGACCCCCATTCATATCCATCTTACTTGTCCAACAGAAAAAAATTACATGCACCGCGCCGATTGTAGAAAACGATAGTTGCTTAGTCCACCGCAGTGCGGGGAGCGGGGGAATGGGCACTGCGGCGCGCACCAAACCAAGCTAGTCTAGTCTATTTTGTCTCTTCGCGTTGCGCAATTGTTATAATACAGAAAGAAGTGCCGCTTTTAAAAAGTATAAAATTAACAAATCAGGTATCTCTTTTGAGTTTTTTTTTCTAAGAAAAGAGACCAAAGCCCAATGAACTTTTGTCAAAAGACAATCTTATCCCCAGGCATGTTATTTCCCAATTTATTAGCCAATAAATTGTAGCTAAAGTTTGTTCTAATTTATTGGAGCAATTTTGGAGAAATCTAGGGACATTTTATGTCAAACTGGTTTTGCCAACCACTGAGCAACTAAATATTTTAAATGTATTGTTTTTTCTGTCGATACTTTGCCGTGGTATTTTGTTTACGAACTCCCATTAGGACTGCGATCACGGTGTTCTTGACCTCCTTCTTCTATGTTTAGGACTTCTCGATCTACTTTTACACTTATGCCTTTTGACTGTCTCGATGATTTCTAATCTCTGTCTCAATTTGTGATGGTCCAGCGTAGTCAACTCCAGAGTGGGAAAATGGTTGTGATGGTGTAACTCGTGCTGTCGGAATTTGTCCCATTAATTGCTCGGCTGTCTGGGCCTTGAATCAAATACACTTTATGCATTTTCCAATGTTAGTTTTGACTGTTCTTTTCCCATTGACGATCCAGTACATTTGCCGAATGTGTGCTAATGTTAGCTTGTTTCCGCCGTGTAGGGTTTTCAAATGAGCATCATTAATAACCAATTTGCTAAGGTGACTATGAGAATGCAAAATCGCAAAGGTGTTTGGAGTTAAATGACAGATGATATTTCTGCAGCCTTCCCCCGCCACGAAGAATCCCATCAGCATCTAGGAATGGATTAAGATTGATAAGATAAGATAAGATAATTTATTAATGCCAATATACAATTTGTATTTGCACAGGTCATAAGGTGACACCTAGTCTAGTTAATTACAGTCTCTAAAATTAAATTTAAACAACAATACATTTTAAAATCATGGCTAATTACGCTTATAGAAACATTTATCATCACAGCTAAATTTACACTTACAAGACAAATACGCTACTATAACACTTTAAAAATTCTTGAACACTATAAAATGCGCATTTACATAGCACTAATTTAATTTTTTCCTTGATTTTTTTACTGGCAATTTTCTCATTTCCAATGGGACCCTATTGAACAGTTTCGCTGCAGCAAATTCTGGCCTCCTTTAGCTCTTACCTACACGACAGTATGGCAGTACTAAATTACTACCATGTCTGGTTTTATATGTGTGTGTGTTATTATGGGATATAAATAGATGTTCTAGTTTTTTTAATATATGTTAGATTTTCTAAAATATAGACAGAGGGAAGAGTTAGAATTGCAAGCTCCTTGAAGGCGGGCCTGCAGTCAGCCCTCCTTTGGAGTCCCACAACCTCATCAACCATCACTACTTGACGTATCTTACTAGCCTTGGCAACTTGGCTTTTTTTCTAGTAGAGCATCACTTTCCTCATTGGGGACCCCCCCCTTGTCAAAGCTATAGCTACGTCCGTGTGTGGTAGGCTGTTTCTTCCCCCTCGTCGCATATTCTTCAACTTGGGTCCCCATTGTATGAGCCTATCTTGTGTAGGTGTCCCCTTAGGTTCTCGTGCCCTATTAGCAGATCTACTGTTATGCGAAGTATTTTCCCACTTTGTCTGAGTAGTTCTTCTTTCGTTCTTTTTGGACGCTGGACCAGTATTTCTCGTGTTTGTTTCGGTCCATTCCCTGGTTTGCCTTCGTGCTGTGGTTTTGATCACTCCAAGGGCAGGTTTCTGTCCATAGTATGGTGTGGATGATCCCTGTCTCGTTACCTTGTCCACTTTTTCGTTGCCTTCTTTTTCGGAATGTCCCAGTGCTCAGAGGAGAGCTACCCTGATGCGTTCTCCCAGGACTTCCAGATTTTTTGGCAGCTTGGACGTTACCCTGGGGTTTGCTAGTGCCCCTAGTGATGCCTGGTTGTCTGTTACTATGCAGATCCGCTTATTTTTTGTAAGCCCTCTTGTTGTTATTTTTTGTTGCCACTGCATAAAATTATTTTCTTTTTATTGTGCGATTTAGTATCGGGAGATATTATAACAACCTGCAAGATTGAGTTAAAATCAATTTACATTTATTTTAAACCGCCGTGTTTAAAAAGTACCTTTAAGAAACCCACGTTACACTTACAGCCTTTGTAGATTGTCTTAAAATAAAAATAAATAAATAAAATAAAGTTTAAAAATTCTAAAAAGAAAGAATATTTGAAACATCTCTAATACTAAGGAAAAAAAAGCGAAAATCTCAAAAAGCCGACTTAGTTCGGGAAGTGTCTTTTTACCCAGCTTACGAAATATTTGCAGCTGTCTGTCACATTTCTAATTCTATACTCCTTAAACTAACATTCTATCCTACTGAGAGTCCCTCAGGATACTGCAGACACGTAATGTGGGTTCGGATTTAGTTCGATAAATCCCATCTCTGTCAACCTTAGTAGGGCATTATTTATTTTCGTTAAAGACGCTGTTTATAAATGGATTGAGATAAAGAAGGATGCAGGAAAATTATATAAAAGCTTTATTAGGGGGGTGCATAAAAGGATTTTATTAATGTTAAAAAAGGCCTAACAAGCTATTTAGTCAGAAAATAAAACAAGCTGTTTTATTTTATGTAGAGAAGTTACCACTACTCTTTAACATATATTCAGACAAAATCTTTAAACAGGCCACACAAGAACTAGAAGGGAGTACAAATTAATGGAGAATATATAAATACGATACGATATGCCGACGACACTGTCATCCCGAGTGATAAACTGGAAGACCTGCAACATCCATTAAACTGTGTAAATGCAGAAGAACAAAAAATGGGGCTCAACATGAATATCAACGAGACAAAATTTATGGTCTTCAGTCGACAACCACATTTTGATGTTGCACTACAGATTGATACCAAAAATATAGACGGAGTAACTCAGTTTAAGTACCGAGCATCTAAATCCAGATAAAGAAATAAGATGTAGAATAGAGACCGCCCGAACAACATTCCAAAAAATAAAACCAATATTCTGCAATGATAATCTGAATCTAAAATTACGGCAGAGAATGGTAAAATCATACATATGGTTAGTTTGCTGTACGGGGCAGCTGGACAATTAAAGCAGCTACAGTTAATCGGATAGAAGCATTCGAGATGTGGTTACACCGGCGAATGCTGAGAATACCCTGGACAGCTATGCAGACCAACGAAATGGTGCTTAACAGGGCCGACGCAACATGTATGCTACTGAATACAGTTAAGTGCAGGAAAATCTCATATTTTGGACATATCCTCAGAAGAGGGCGCTACAGAAATCTACAGCTGATTATGATGGGAAAAGTGGAAGGACGTTGAGGAGTAGGAAGGAAGCAGACTTCCTGGCTGAGGAACTTTCGTAAATGGACCGGCATACGCAGCCCAGAGGAACTATTCCGATTGGCGCATAATCGAGAAAGACTTGCCCAAGTAATTGCCGACGTCGGGGAAACCTGATATGGCACTTGAAGAAGAAGAAAAGTTATCTGCAACAATTTTTTTCCTCATTCAAGTAAAATTTAACTCCTTTGTATTGCCGCACTTAAAAATGTTTGTTAATTAATCATATTTCCGTTAAACTTATTGAAAATTTTACACCTGGTTCTTTAAGCCAATTAGACAATTGTATTTTACCGGTTAACCATAGCGACCTTCAAATTGTTCCAAATTTTTTTCTTCTCCTGCCTAGTGAAATTTTCTGTTCTGACAGCTTATCTCAGATTTTTTTATTATTTGTTTTTAAATTAATTTTAGCTGTAAAATTTTCTTACCGAATCACCCACGTCCTTGAATTAATGTTCAGAATTTTTTTCTTATTTACGTATTTTTCTAGAAAATTTTCCCTTGTCTGCTACTCGGAAAAATTTTAAAAAATAGCGTTCCTTTAGAATACTTCTGGAAATAATTTAAGCATTTAGGAGATTATAGGTAAAAATACTTCTATCTTGTTCTTTTTTGTGTAACAAATCCTATAACTACCTCAGAAAAACTAAAAATAAAAAGTAGGATTTTTTAAGTTGTTATGGTGCATTTATTTTGCATTATATATATTTTTCCACTTCCACTAGAAAGTAACATTTTGATCAAAAATTCTCTAGAAGAAAGCTTTCTACAGATAATTTAAAAATTTTAAAATTATGGCAGAGTACCCCGTGTAATCCTTCTAAGAAATGGATTCCGGCCAATTTTTTTTAAATATTTTCATAATGATAGTTCTTAATATGCTGATTAAAAGTCTCAATGGACACGAAACCCGATAACCCAAGTCAACAACGTCAAGTCAGGACGTTTGACGAATTATTATTGGTCCATTGCCTTAACGAAATATTTAATACTGAAGTCGAACCTATGGTCACTAACACAGTCCCTAAACTTAAGACTAACATGACCCAAACATTTAATTATATTTTAATAATTTATGAGATAAACGGACAGTGAGGATCGCGTTGTTAAATTTAGCAATGGATTTAGCAATTGTTAAAAAAATTAACAAGGTTTGAATGTTTAACAAAACGTCATTGTCGGGGTTATTTAATGATTTTAGTAGGCAACCTGTCAAAATCTGACATTTTGTTAAACATTTCTAAACCGTTGTTAACTTTTAACAATTCCTAAGTCTATTGCTAAATTTAACAACGCGATCATCACTCGGCCGTAGGACTCGCATAACACGGGTAATGGAAACTTATTTGCGACATTTTTTAGCTTGAACTGGAGAATTGATCTCCAGATATTTAACTTTAAATGTTATTTCTGACATATTATGAGAAACAAAAGCAACTGTTGAAAGATAAAAATTATCAGAACAAACATGATTGGCAGAGGCTTATCCTTTATAGGTGAAAATAAGAACATTAGAGGTACACAAAAATTATTATTATCAATCAAAAAGATTTACTTCTATTAAGGCAAATCTTTTTTGAAAACAACTTATGTTTTTATGTTTTAAAGTGAGATTTTGGTATTTCAGAGATCAAAAAATAGTTTTTGTCCTGCGTAACTAAAACCTTTTACGGATTAATTAAAATTTAATTACAACTCTCGCCATTCTGCTTCTACAGTTGGACTGTAATTTAATTATTACTCATGAGTTGCAAAACCAGATATTTTTTAATCGATAGATATACAGAGCCGGGTTTAATAAAGACTAAGGACACTATGATAAAGCTGGATATTGTGACGATGTCCTATACAGGATGTTAATTAATTATGTTGATAAAAGAAATTACCTCTTGATCAAATTTAAGACTTAATATGCCTAGAAGAACTACTTTTTAAAACACTTAGTGTTGTGGTGGCAAAAGCTCTTTCTCAAATCTTTCACGGAAATAACAAAATATACTTTTTCTACTACTGTATAAATAAGAAAACTTTGTGGTCCTAGCAACGCGAATGATAACGAAAGAGAACCTTCGTGTTACCTGGTTGCTAAGCGTTGCTAGCTACGAAAGCAATATTTTCAGCGCCTGGACAAAAAAGTAAGAGTAAAAAAAAGAAAATATGCTTGTGGGAAATATTAGGATTTATTTATAAAAAGTAACTAATTTATGACAAAATATTTTAAAAAACTAGGTTAAGTATTAACATTAAAAGTAATTGTGAAATTTTGAGCAATGCAAAAGAAATTGGAGGAATAATACTTGAATTAACAGTTTTAAATTTGTTTTTGGGGGTTTTCGTTATCACCTTTAACTACGTTAATATTCATTTTTTTTACTGTTACTTCATTAGGGGGAAAATTGGTAGGAATTTCGTGTAAAATCTTCTTTGAAATTTCCACCTTATTACTATAGGATTCAGCAATATATCCCTCCCAACAGAAGACTTCCAACCTCCATGCTTTTTTAAGTCCAAAATATCGACATCCAAAAATTGGCAAGGAACGTAGTTGACGTTCTTCTAAAAGAATGGCCAGTGTACCTACTGATGTCTTCAAGCTTCAAAAACCTGCAATTTCTTTAGGTAATTTGAAATAGTGTGCTTTCCAATTACTTGATTAACCATTTACCTCTTTCATAAGATACAATAAACTCTCATCTAGAGCATTCCTTGGTCTCAGCTTAATATTTTCTGTAGAAATCTACATAAGGAACTGAGCCTTCATCGTTGGTTACTACAAAGTTTCTTTTAACTTTATTTTTAGACTTCACTATTTTTACTATAGCCACGTCATTTCTTATTTCTACATCACTTAGCTTCATTCTGTATATTTCGTCTGTCCGGCATGCCCCAGCCACTCCCATAAGGGTATTACTTTCATTGCTAAGTAACTTTGTCAGGCGCGTTAAGTAAAAACTTTATGATTTCTTTTTTTTAAAAATTTTTGACTTTTTTGCCTCATAACCATCTTTTTTTCCTTTTAATAAAGCAACTAGTTTCTTGAACTCCGAAATATCTTGATTTTTGTTTACGGAAATTGGTAACTTGAGCATGGAATATACAGACCTGAGGGTTGGTGGTGATAAAGACTCGGATTTTTCTTGAAAATACGCCCCAAATCACATTCTCGTCTAACATTTTTTGTAGCAAGCCATTCAGAAAACGATTTATATGTTTATGTTACCCTCTTTAGATTTGTCTGGCAGAAGTGAGCCACACGCAAAGCAGCTGCCTTTTGGATGCCATTTTCATATTCATTTAACATTTTAAAAGGGAATTTATTTATACTAAATTAACAATAATTAAAATCTGACAAGTGCATGACAGCAATGTAACAATAAATTTTTGCTATGGTTAATTTTTTTAAAAGGTAAAATTTCAAAATCTCTGATATTTCTATTAAAACTGATGTTAATGATTATTAAATTATGCGATACATAGAACAGTAGCAAAAAAAATATAATACATTCCCCATCGAAAGGCCTTTCAAGTGTTCGGAGGTTTTTAAAAACCCCGGCTTCGCCTTTTGGGCCTTTTAAAAACCCCCTCACCCAAAAAAATAAACTTTCGCATCTTGTAATGTAAAAATATTTATCTAAACCGAGCGGTAAAAAGTTTCACGACTATTTTAGGGGGGTTTTCCCCCCCTTTTCCCCCCTAGTGCGGCAAAATAAAATTTTAAAATTTAAGTTTGTTATTTGTATTTTTTACAATTTTAAAAGATCTTAAAAGATTAGATTGGTAAGTGCAATAATGTTTATAAGGAATAAAACAAGTTAAAAAAATTAAAAATTAACTTAAAAAAAATGTTTAGCAGAAAAGAAAGTTTTGTTTCATCAGGATAATGCACCTTGTCACATTGTCATGGCAAAAATTCATCAATTAGGCTTTGAGCTGGTTTCTCATGCACCCTTTAACTTTTTGGAATTTTTCCTTGGTTTTTCCAATTTTAAAAAAAAATTTTTTCTGGTAAAAAATTTTCTTTTAAATTAGACTGATTGCTGCCAAAACTTCTATTTTTAGCACTGGAAAATTTCCTACGCTTTATAAAGGCCGGGCATGGTAAAATAAATTTAAAACCGAAGACTTTGTAGAAAAATAAAAATGGTTTTAAATCTATGTTTTACTATTTTTTATTCAGGCTGGTAATTTTTTATCTCGTTCCCGTACATCCAGATTTTTTTTAAATTGGTAATTTTTACAACAAATAACAACTATTCTTTGGCAATTAATGATTAATTTCTAAGGCGCTCGCGAGACTCGCACGTTAAATTGCTTAGATTATTATATGCACTTAATAATTTCATTATTTGTTAAAAAGCTTTTGATTAATTTATTTATAAAAAAACCCATTTATATTCCTTTAGAATAACTTTCAACTAGTAGCAAAATCTGACACAGTTTTTTTAAGGTCAAAATTTTGCGACTCGAGTTTTTTTTTTTGGGCCGCAAAACAAAAAAATCACAGGGGGGCAAATTCCAGTGGAGGGGGGAGTTTTAAAAGTTTTTGTTCCCTACTTTTTTTAAAAATGCACGACCTTGCAAAAGAATCTTTATTAAATGTAAAAAATTCCCTTTTGGTTTTGAAATTTTTCCAAATTCAAGATATTAAAAAAAAAAGGGATAAATACCATTCCC
>JAHBCN010021162.1:0-14378 GCA_019359885.1 Listronotus oregonensis | reverse complement strand
CACACATCGTTAATATGTTAAATATAACGCACGTTTTATAGGTTTTTTTTATTATAGGAAGGTATATCTTGCTATCTTTTTATGTATCGAAGGACCAGTTTTGGAATAAATTGGGTCGAGTATTGAACTCTACATTTAAAATTGATATCTACCCAGAGCAATTTTTCTTTTTTTTTTTTAATTATGCAAAATAAATTTTTGTCTAAAAAGGAACAAGCTTAAAGTACTAAATAGCAAATAGTTTTGAACTACGCTCTTCAGGACGCCTTTCAATATTTTTTAATTTAAGTGCGCCAGAGCAAGGTCCAGCCTAACGCACGCAATGTGTATATTACACGAAATTTTTGAGCCTATTTTTCCCCTATCAAAACTTCGTTATCGTTTTATGTAAAGATATAAGATTTAGTATTCCGGGTGGTGCGTCGCCGAGCGGAACATAATAAATCCCATGTAAATTTTAAGGGGGTCAATTATTGGCTCCCCTGTACATTTTACAGAAAAAATGTAAGATAATTTTTGAAGAGACAAATCTGAAAAGCCCTCGTGCCAAGTTTCAAAAAAATTTAATAGGCGAATCTTGAATTATTCAATTAAATGTAATTGCAAAATTACCAAATTTTCGGTTCAGGTAAAACCAAACAGGCACTAGTAAAATGAATATTGTCCCTGACATGAGGAAAAGTGTCAATAAATCTGTGACAGTCGGTATTTGAAATAAAATATGAATTATTCAATCGACAAACAAGTATCCATAATTACGCATTATGCGGGAAACAGTTTAAGAGCAGTATCTGAAATGTTTTCAGTTTATTTCCCCACCAAGTCCCTTCCGTCCATTTCAACTTTTAAACGTATTGTCAGTAAGTTCAAGTCCAAAGAT
Source organism: Listronotus oregonensis (assembly GCA_019359885.1). Classification (NCBI taxonomy): domain Eukaryota; kingdom Metazoa; phylum Arthropoda; class Insecta; order Coleoptera; family Curculionidae; genus Listronotus; species Listronotus oregonensis. The sequence goes on along the minus strand of JAHBCN010021162.1, from coordinate 13,498 downwards.
ACCGTAATAAATAATTGTAAATGTTCAACTTAAAATATTGAAAACAGAGCCAAAGAAAGAGAAAACAGAGATCCTAATATTCTACTGAGTGTGGAGGAAAACAAAATGGCTAGTACGAAGGTTCTTGGGCAGGAGGTAAATAAACATCATACAACGGTATTGCGCACTTGGAAAAACACAAATATTATTCGTATAAATTCAAAAAACATTAAAAGCTGCAGGAAGGAGATGAAGCGCGAAGAATGGCATTTTGTTTTGAAATGATGTAAAGAGCAAATAACGATAGGTATTTTTTAAGAAATATTTGTTTTATCGATGAATGTACATTCACCCTCAACAATGAACCAAATGTTTAAAATTGCCGGTATTAAAGCCAAGAAAATGAACATCGCTTTGTTCATACTCGGACACAATATCCCCAAAGAACAAACGTATTCGTGGGAATTATCGGACGCCATATCATTGGACCCTTTTTATGGACTATAACCTGAAAGCAGAAACCTATGTGGACTTATTTCAAAATCAAATTGGACCCGCCTTGGAAGAAGTTGTTCGGTAAGATCAAATGATCTGGTACCAAATAAATGGTTGCCCCGCCCATAATGCCCGTATGGTGAAAGAGTACCTGGAAAATGCTTTTAATGGCAATATTATTGGTCCACTGTACCGGATACTTTGGTCAGCCAGGTCACCTGATCTTTCACCGAATGACTTCTTTCTGTGGGGTCACTTACAAAGTGTCATTTATAAAAGTGTAAAATTTGAGAATCTAAACCAGCTACAAATCGCTATTTCGTTGGAATTTAATAAAATTTCGCAATATCAACTTAGCAACGTTAGTAATGAATTTTATGATCGGTTTGGATATTGTTTAGATGTTAATGGGGAGTTGTTTGAACATTTGATTAATTAATGTTCTTATGTAATTCTCTATTATTTTTAAAAAAGTCATTGTATTTTATTTCGTTTTATTTATTTCAATTATTTATTGCGATGGCTTTGAACTTGAATTTACTGACAATACGTTTAATGATTTAAATGGACCAGATAGGCTTGATGGGAAAATAAATTGAAAATATATACTGCTATTAGTTTAATTGATTTCTAGTATGATAAAATTATTTTTTTAATGGTCGATAGTAATAATTGTTATTAAACTTAAATATTACATTAAATAAAATGTTTGATAAAAAAATAATGTTAACTTGTCTTTTACTTTGAATGTAATGGTTGTGAGATTGATGAAACGAAAAAAAAACATTCCTTGTATTCGGCTGTACGTCAGATTTGACATAGCCTTATAACAAATTGTTTGCTGGTTGCTGGTGTCTGTTTGATTTTACCTGAACCGAAAATTTGGTAATTTTACAATTACATTTAATTGAATAATTCAAGATTTGCTTATTAAAATTTTTTGTAACTTGACACGAGGATTTGTCAGATTGGTCTCTTCAAAAAGTTGACTTACATTAATTCTGTAAAATGTACAGGGGAGCCAATAATTAACCCCCGTAAAATTTACATGGAATTTCCTATGTTCCGCTCAGCGACGCACCACTCGGTATAAATTCACCTATTCAGTATTCTAATTACCTGTAAAAAATTGATAAAGTTATGTCAAGTGGTTTATGCAATATTTTAATTTGAAAATCGCACATTCTACTACTGACTTATTTACTTATTAAAACTATGGAATACTTTCCGAGGGAGTAGAAACTTTAAATTTGGATTTAAGTAGGTTTTAGGACATAAGTAACGGAAAACTGCACATTTTTACTTCCAAGACCCTGGAACAGGAGCAGTAATATCGTATATTTAGGAAGTAGTTTAGAAATTTGCAATCTGATTAAACCTAAGTGTCTGAGGTCATAAATATCTTAAAATTTAAAGGACATCAGTATTTAAAATTTAAAGTACATTTAAAGTTCAGGCAGGATTTTGTTCCATTCATTAAAATTAAAAAAAAGAGAAGATTTCGTCAAAAACACCTATGTAAATAAAGAGCCAATACAAGTTCCTCTTCAGAAATTTTGGCCTCTCAAAGTACTAAGATCTAAAATAAGACTCAGTTCTGTATAGTTGGATCATTTTTAAAATAAAAATTCGGCACGCTTTAAAAAGAAAAAAAACATAAACAGTAGCAAAAAAAATTTGGTTTTGAACTGCGACTGCCTTTGTTTTTTATAATGTGCCGCTTCCCGCACGTTTACGTAATAATACTAATAATAATAGACCATATAGAAAGCAAAGACGACCGACAATAAAAATTAAACCTTTTTGCTACTTTTTATGTTTTTTTTCTTCTCAAAGGGCACCGAATTTTCATTTTAAAAATGATCCAACTATACACAATTTTATTCTAAATGTATTGCATATTATCGGAAAATTAAAATTTCAACACCCTGTTTATATTTGCGGACCTATGTTTATAGGAACTTGTTCTCATAAAATGACCTAAGAAATCACATAAATATTGCTGCGTCTTTTTTCAACACCCTGTATAAGCGATAATGTGCAGTTTTAAAGCCGAAACGTTTTAGAAAATGTGTTTTAAAAGCAAACTGAGCTCTCCCGAAAAAAAGGTAACACCTAGTAAGTAGATTTTTGGCGAATTTGGAATTTCTGTATAATCTGAACCTGCAGGTTTTGCCCTTATTGTGATATTCCAATTGTATGATTATCTCAACAAACAATAATTTTAAAGGTACTAAAATTTCCTAGTAGGTCGAAAACTAACAAAATATTTTTTAATGAAGAAACAAAGCAAAATACTTTCCAAATAGAAAAAGCTAGCACAATTGGTTGACTATTAAACACTCTAGCATATTCCATTTGCATAAAATGGAAAAACCTAGTACAAAGAAATAATTTACGAAATAATTATAAATAAGGATCCTGTATAATAGAAGTACATAGCAAGTAATTTTGTTGTTTTTCTACTTGAAAATCCACATGATTTAAAGCATATAAATTACTAACTCAGTTTACTATGATTTGCTGTAGTCGATTACAAAATATTTTTGTTAAAAAAATAGCAATTCAGTTTTATTAAGGTAAATTAAATACAGTAAAATAAAAACATAAAATTTAAAAACTTTTGCGGAAATCTTATACCATCATTTTCGAAGCACGTCTAGACTTTTACGAATTGTAAAAATATGTTTTTTAAAATTTTAGTAAATTAAATATAAACCTCGAAATGGGCAAATAAACAAAAGGTTCTTCCAGTTTTCTAAATTTTTTAAACTAAAATTTTGATGTTATCGGTATTAATAACTATTGAGTTAGAAATAACAGGAAAAGAGCTGCTACTATGTTCGCCAGTTTTACAGTTGCTATAAAATAGGTGTTTTTTGTGTTATTTCTTTGTTTTAACATATAAAACCAGTCTCCCTAATAGTGCCATATAATAATATGATAAAAAATTTCTGGTTGAACACAAAAATTTCCAATCCGTTTCCATACAAAGAAAGCAATCAAGAACTAGGTATTTACCGAAGAAGACAATCTTCAAAAACAGAACCAGTATTCCCAAAAATGCACTCAAAAAAATTTTAAACTTAACGTTTTTATTTTTGGGTCCAAACCACCTAAGTCATTAGGTACATCACAATTTGATCGATCTAACTTTCCGTAAATATTTTTTAATTTTTCACCATTATTAAAAATTTTCTAAATTATCCATCTTTCTATTTAGTTGTTATGTTCATCCACAGTTCCGCAATACCATTTAATACTTCGGAAAGCGCGTGTTTAATCGTTTCGATCGCGGTGTGCCACGGTTCCGCTCTGTCTCGATAGCGTTCGATGTTCGACTGTTTGTGTGTTCAGAAATCGCGGGCGTACATGGTACTTCATCCTTCATCACCGCAGTACTTTAAGTCCCCACCTATATACAGGCTGTACCGACAATAAAGAATATTTTCGATAAACTAATATTATTTGGTCCTGGTCCCAAGGTATAGACTTGTGCACGCACAATCAATTGGCTCGTCCGAACTGGCGACTGTTTTTACATAAGCACTAAAAGTGATTTAGCCTACCTGCTAGACATTTGTTTATTTATTCGCACAATTTAGAACACATAGGGGTTTAGCGCATAGCTACGTACCAAAATAACCCCGCGCTTAAAACACGCTTTTATTTTTTTTAACACACTATCTACGGTACACTGTTCTGCTTAAACATTCTTCCCTCACTCTAATGTGTTATTTCGATAATTTCTACTTATGTAACCCTTACACTGACCAATAATTTGTGGTATTACGTACAAAATCGGAACATTACCAATGTATTACTGTTTATTGTCATTTTGAAGACAAAACTAAAAACCGTCTATTTGTTTTATGGAATTAAACAGTCATCTATTCCCGCGAGTCATGCTGTAGATATGAAATTAACGTAAGAGAACATGCGTATATTACTTCAAGCAGGTGGTAGAGAAGCTTTTCCTCGCCTGAGGCGTTATCACCCACTTGCCTTTTGAAGGACTCGTGAAGTCCCATCGGATGTTTCAAATTCTGGGTGGGGTTTCTTCCTTTTTTCTTTCTTTTCCTTTATCATTAAATTTCGAAATAATAATGATGGTACACCCGAAAATAAAGTATTCCGGAAGTAAAATACCCCTCCAGTCGGATCTACGGGTGAGGGGTGCATTTGAGGGCCACCATCGGAAAGTTGATATCATTTACAAATATATGTGAGCTTACCTCCAACGTAAACTCTGTTTACCATTATCGCCAATTTTTCAAAGCCCACATACTGATTCTTACCGAAACCCAAATAAGTTCCAAAGCATCTTATTTTCCCAGGATACGAACTTATTTCATCTTTTCGCCCTCACTTCCCATACCAAGTTCTTTGACTTCCTTTTAATTAAAATTGATACTATTATTTTTTAGTTTTCATTGGCCGAAGTAATCGTCACCGGGGATTTTAATGTTTACAATAAAGACGGGCTAGATTCTTCTGAGGCAACTGAATACATGCAGCATCACGCACCTTCTGGCACTACAACTCAGCTCACTGGAGTGGTCTGAGATTTGTCCTCTAGCCTTGTGATCCTACCTGCTTTTCCACTCACGCTCCTTCCGACATTTGTAAAGAACTTACCGAAACAATTCGAGCTCACAAAAGGTTTCTTTAAAACACTAGTCTCGAAAATCGACAGGCTAGCATCCAAGCAAGAAATCAGTATATCAAACTATCTCAGAAGCTAAAAACTGGCAGCAAATCCTTCTGGTCCTTTGCCAAAAACACAAGTTAGAAGTATTGCACAAACTCTTTTCCATCCCTAATCTTTAAAAATAAAATTGTTTCTACCTCTAAAGGAAAAGCTGAATCTCTTCCAACAGTTGCTCCTATTCTTCATAAAATGTCCGATATCATTTTTAAAGTCAAACAAATCAAGCGTATTCTTTCTTCTCTTAATACCAAAAAATTGTCTGGGCTGAATGGCATACCAGCAATGGTCTTAAAAATTGTGCTCTCAAGCACTAGATTGCTTATAATTTGCATTTCCCAAATTTTGCTAAAAACTTATGAGTGACAGAAATAAACCGAGCTTATATTAAAATTCAAATTTAAAAACATATATAAAAGAGCGAGAAAAAACAGTGCAATGTCAAGTCTAAAAGTTATTTATATATATTTAACAAAATCCTTATCCCCTTAAATAAAAGTTAAACTGATGTCTTGCATACGCTTTTACTCTTTTATTTAAATTTTTTGACTCTTCCTGTATATTAGGTACATTAACCATAATCAGATTAGACTTGGTGACTACACGGATGCTAAGTCATTTTAAATACATGAGATACCTACAACACTTTTTAACATGTTTTTATGAATGTTAAATGTGTGTATTAATATTATCTTGTAGTTTATATCTTATGTTTTTAACGTTAAAAAACTTCCGAGATTAGATCCTTTGTAGATACTAAAGCTCTTTGGCTTACTAAAACGTAAGAAAAAAAGAAATAATTTAAAAATAAAAATGAATTTTATTTTAAATTATCAGACATGTGATTATAATGTTTCTACAACTTATATAAACCTCTTAGAGGAAAAATCTTCTTGTTCTATGTATTTTTTTATATTAAGAATGCTTTTTCTTCGATATACTGGTCAAAAAATTACGTAAGTAACTTGTAAAATAGATACTGAAACTGTTGATCATGAATGTAGATCTTTACATGCTCCACAAAAGTAATCAATTAGGATGGAAATTAAAATTGTAACATATACTCAAAAATAATCATATAATTAGGCACTCAAGGAAACATAATTTAAATGCCCATTTTTTTTTCTCAAACCTAAGAAGAAATATATCACGTAAATATTGCAAACAAATATTTATGTGATATGATTATTGTGTTGGTTTAAAACTAAGGCCCTAAAATCAGTAGCGTAGCTACTTAATGAAGGACCCCGGTGCAAAAAAGAAATTGAGATCCTAACTAACTAGTTAAAATATAAATAATTTAAACGTGCATAGTTACTTCATTATTAGCTTCTTATCGCGTTACAAAACTTTAACGTCATTTAATAAGTATTCGTGTAATTTACACCTATATACAGGGTGAATAAAAAAAGCGATTTTTAATGGTAACTCAAAAACCATAAGAAATAGCGGAAATTGCAGAAAAGATCCTTGAAAAAAAGGAAATTTTCAAAAAAAAGTCCCTACTCCCGAAACTCTATTTCCATTATTTATAATTTTAATTTAACGCTGAAAATGGACCTTCGTGCGACATTTTTGGTTGCGCGTTCGGTGTCAAAAACCGAGTACGTCATACTAAATATTTGTTTAGGGTATTAAAAATTTATTGAAAAATTAAAAAAAAGTGGTTTATTCAGAACAATTCAAAGAATTTTTTCCCGTTGAAAAATTAACTTAAGGTAATTTTTCAATAAGCTAGACTCAGGGGTCTCCAAACTACGGCCCGAGGGCTACATCCGGCCCGCGGACAGATTTTGTCCGACCCGCGGAGAGCTAGCATACTTGAAAACTCCTTTTAGAGAACAAATAATTTTTATAGCAAATTAAATTTAGTTTACTGAAGTATTCTAATTTTATGTTGAATAATTATTAATATGATATCTACATTGATATGGTCATGGGCTAACTCCGCTAACTCATAACATTCTTGTAGGCTTATTGTTATTGTTTTTGTGATAAGTTGGATAAAGAAACACAGAATTGTAATGAGTAAAGACATGTATAATATGCAGAAAATTTAACTTCAGTATATAATAACTAACAAATTATTGAAATGAATCCAACTAACATTTTATACATTTTAAATAATCACATAACTTATAACAAACATAATGACATATGAAATACTAATGAGATTTATGTAATTGAGATTTTCCACTGACAATAGTTTGTAGTTGTGGACTAATTTTACTTGTACCAATTATTAAAAGATATTTAAGATGCTCATCAGTTAATTTCGATCTGTAAACATTTTTTGTGTACTTCATTTTGGAGAAGGTTTTCTCACACAAATAAGTAGTGCCAAAAACAGAAAACAGACCACAAGCAAATTTATGCAAATTATCAAATTGTGTCAGTGGAAGACTCTTATAAAATTCCAACAAAGATGAGTTTTGATATTTGTTCTTAATTATATCACTGCATTGTAGATCAATCATTTCCATTTAAAGTTCCGGGGCTAGGGTTTCAATGTCAGTATCAAAAGGATTCTGAAAAATTTTAATTTGATTCGCAATGACATCAAAGTCCGAGAAACGAGTATCAAAATTTATCTTCAAAGCACTCAAAGTTTCCATTGCAAACTCGATAGGAAACTCAGTCTCAGTAGAGTGGCTGAATATTTCACATGTTTTAAAATGTGAAAAACATTTACTTCGTAGTTGTGATTGAAGCAGTCTCAATTTCTTCCGGAATGATTTGATATTAGTGTATAAGTCGGGAAGATGCTGGTTTTCTCCTTGCAATCCCAAATTCAGTTCGTTCACATGTTTTGTCAAATCAACATAGAATGCTAACTTCCACAGCCATGCGTTGTTTTGTAATTCAGTAAGAGGGCGATGCTTTTCATTCAAAAAATTTCGATCACTGCTCGAAGTTCAAAAAAGCGCTGAAGGACTTTCCACAACTAAGCCAGCGTACGGCAGTATGATAACGTAAGTCAGTTTCTCCAATCTCTTCAATAAATTGTCGGAATTGTCGGTGATTCAGCCCAAAAGATCTGATAAAATTAACAGTTGATATGACTGGTTTCAGAACGTCAGACATATCCAAACATTTTCCGCACAAAGACTGTTGACGAATGATACAATGTAAGACTAATGGTTTTGAACCACCGTCATTTTCTACAGCCTTTGACACAAGAGCGACCACTCATTTATCTTTCCCACTCATGTTTTTGCCTCCATCAGTTGTAATACATTTCAAGTTTTTCCATCGAAGGTTCTTTTGATTATTGGCCATTTCAACTCCTTTAAAAATATCTGTACCAGTAGTTTTGCCATGAATACTATACATATCAAGAAGTTCTTCGTGCACTTCATAGCTTTTATCTACTCCTCGAATATAAATCAACACCTGAGCAGTATCTGACACATCCGATGACTCATCCAAGGCCAAAGAAAACCACTCAAAATATCCATTTTTGTCGAACAGTTGAGAGGATATATTTTCAGCGATGTTTTCTACCCTTCGAGCCACAGTGTTTGCTGACATACTGACAGTTTTTAATAAATTTACCTTTTCAGGGCACATTTCTTCGGCTACTGCAATTATGCATTCTTTGATCATTTCTCCATCGGTGAATGGTTTTCCACGTTTTGCAATTTCAAGAGCCACACGAAAGCTGGCACGAGTTGCAGCCTCTTGTTCAGTTTTGAGTTTTGTAAATGAAGATTGCTGCGATTTCAATCCGCGCTGCATAGCTTCGAATTTTTCTGTCCGCAAACTTCCTGTATATTTTGAGTAATTTTGAAAATGTTTTGTTTCATAATGACGTTTAATGTTATATTCTTTGAGAACGGCTATGCTTTCATTGCAAATCAAACATAGCGCCTTGTTACTGGACTCAATTACGAAATACTGAATGTTCCACTGATCTTTTCTTTTCCATACTACTAATTCACACACAAAAGCAACAATTCAAATCAAAATACTGTTATAAAGATGTCTTAAACTTAAACACGCACAAACACGTTTTAAGGAGGTATGCAATATTTTATTTAACAACAGTGTCATAGGAATTAACTTGTGGTTGCGCCACTAGCCTTCTTATATATCCCAATTACTGCCATCTAGAAGTGAGTGGAAGACACCAGAACTTTCTCGAACCAACGAGATTATTCTGTACGTGCTATTAGCGCCATCTGTTAGCGATAGAAGGTACTACCTATTTCCGCTTGTGTCCACCAGATGTCGTGTCACGTTACTCATCATGGCTCGTATTCTACGACTACGGAGGGCTCAAAGAAGGAGATAAATCGGTAATGGCCGAGTTTTGAAAATCCGTCCCCACTTTTATAGCAGTTCACCGCTTGGTCATAGGTGACGCGTCAGTCGTTTGTGATGTCATTTTAGCTTTGTGTTTTATGAGAAGTTTTAGAAAATTGCATAATTTTTTATTAAACGTGGTCGTTAAGTGGTTTATTTTGCTAATATTTATAAACAATGAGTGTTAAGAAAGTGATTAAAGATAGAACTTGTTTCGTTCCGGGGTGCAAATAGGGTTATTCCGCCGATAAACAAGCCAGAAAAGTGGCGGGTCAAATCAATCCCAGTCTGTTTAAAGCACCTAATGTAAAGTAAAAAATAAATAAATATATAGGTAGGATATGTATGAAATATACCTGTTGTCTATTATCAATTGAAAATGGCAAGGCATTTTATAATACAAATTATATAACCTACAAATATTTCTAACACAAAAATATTAATTAGGTAGGTGAATTCTTGTTATAAAAATTACTGTCAATAATAAAACACTTGTAATTTATAATTATAGGTATAATATTACCTTTATAAAAGTATTTTGTTGTACTAGGATCCCGCAGTTTTAAAAGATTGGAATAAAGCAATTCCCAGAGAAGACAAAATACTAGGACCAAATAATGTTGTTTGTTCATTACACTTTGTCGAAGAAGAACTACTAAACTTTTATGAGACTAAAATGCCTGATGGTTCGGTACACCAGATAAAAATGGGAAGGCCTACATTAAAAGAAGGTGCTAAGTATATTTCCCAATTTACCTTCTTATTTGTCAAGTAGTAGAATAATACAAAAACCACCATGTATTCGAACCTAGTCCATAGAGGTAAAAAAAGAAGAAAAATAACCCCGCATTACAACCAGAAATTCTAAATTTAATAGAAGAAAAAACTTCTAACCAAAATGTGATTGTATTTCAATAAATAAATTATTTATGCAATAGTGTATTTATTTAAGGGCCCTCCCCAGTTGAAATTTAATAAATAAAATAAATTTACTTAAAATTCTGTAGGTCATTTAGCTAAAGTCATTAAGAATATTTTTTTTTCTGTGGCGGGAAAAAAGTTAGACATTTCATATCTGTTGACAGGGACAAAAATGTCACTTTTTAAAAATTACTTTTTTCCCGGATATTTATATACACATAAATAAAGGTAGTGATTTGAATTTAGGATATTTTATATTTTTTTAATCAGAGAAAACCGGAATCACACATTTTTTTACTTTATATTACTCAAAACAACCAGTAAGTTCGAAATTTTTAAATAAAATCACAATGAAATATGCCAGATATTTGATTACTCGAAAGGTTTCCTTAGCAACGCAGGTCAACCTGTTGAAGCATTGAATTTTCACATTGATAATTTTCTAAATTTAATATATTGTAATTATATGTTTTTTCAATATTAAGTCGCTGTTTTTCCCGTCACAGAAAAAAATAGTGTATTATACACGGGAAAAAATATTAGATTTTTAGCTCTCGGTTTTTTGTCACCCTCCACTTCGCGTCGGAAGACGAGCTAAAAATCCAATACTTTTTTCCCTTGTATAATAAATAACTATTGTTAGCTTTTTGTATTGAGAGTAAATAATGGATCAACTTTTGTTTTTATTTACGGGCTACTCTTGTTTGCATTAAATAAGTAAAGCAAATTTATTTAAAAAACTAGTTTAATTAGCTCCGCATGACATTAAACTTGCTCTATTTTGATTGATACAGCAATGCCGTTGATCATTAATTTTCAAAATATATTTTATGTTATCTATATACAAGCATAATATACACTTGTAAATATCAAAATAATTAATAATTCATTAAAAATATTATATTTTTAACAGTTACTGCCATAAGAAACCGAACATTTTAAGACTCACTTGACCACGTGGGGCCCCTAGCGGAGGTTTTAAAAATCTCAATTACAAGGCGGATTTCGTGCCCATTATTTTAACGCTGATTTATCTCCTTTTTTTGAGCCCTCCGTATCTACGACTAATCTAGAAATTAAGATAATGACAGGAAAATTAATAATATGCAGTGTTGGTTTTGCGGACTTTAGTCCGATTTGCAGCCTTTTAAACGTTGTGTACTTTTTCGGATTTTTTTTTTCATCAGTGGACATTTCACTTTACCACCGGCAACAATGATAATATGGTTTTGGCCGTCGGAACTTACTGGAGTAATCAGTATGGCCCTAAGGCTGGACAGTTTGGAGACCCCTGAGCTAGACAATGGTTAATTAACAAAATTGTTTAAAACTTCCGTCTTCATTGTACAAAAAAAATGTTAAATAATTGTAAAAATTTTTCGCATTGTGGAGTCCTTTTTTTATACATACATAGGTACATAACAAGATCACGCCATAAAATTTTAATTTTTTTTAATGCTTTGTTTATAATAACTTTATAACTTTGATTTTATAACTTTGACAATACTACTCTGATTTTTTATTTTTTGTTAAAGTTATCAAATAGGTATAAACAAAGGATTCCATTTTTTATAAGTTTTAGGGCGTTATCTTCATAAGTATGTATATAAGAAGGGCTTCACGAAGCAAAAAAATTTAACGACAATTATTTAAGCATTTCTTTTAGGGTACAATGAGAACGAAAGTTCGAAACCATTTTGATAATTAACAATTGTCGAACTTATTAAAAACCCAAATTAAGTTAAATTTTTTACGGGAATAAATTCTTTAAAGTGTTGTAAATACATCATTATTTTTAAAAAGTTTTAAATTAATATTAAACACCCTAAAAAAATATATATCGTTCTCGGCTTTGACGCCGTGCGCGCACCCAAAAATGTCGCAGGGAAGTCCATTTTTAGCGTGAAAATAAAATTATAAATAATGGAGATAGAACTCCGGGACTTGGGCCTTTTTTTGTCGGAAATTTTCTTCTCTTCTTAGGGTTTTTTGGAGGTATCATCAAAAATCGCAATGGGTTTTTTATTTTGTTTTTTGTTAATAACAATTGCAATTTTTATTGGCAGAAAAAATTCTTAAAACGCCTTACGCAGGTTTGCATACCGCGTCGAATGAGCTATTCATATTTTTCGAAGCCTTCAACTATTTTTCGCAGGAAACACACTTCTCGACTAGAATAATTTATTCACTGGTTATTCGGGTCGTCACAATGGACGGGTACGAAACGAGAAGCATAAAAAATTGGTTAAAAATTCAGGGTACGAAACGAGAATATTTCAGGTAAATTTTTTGAGTGTACGAAACGCAAGTGTACAAAACAAGACTAAATCTTTAAGATAGATGTTCTGACGGGAATTAAAATTGTATTTTAATTTGAAATTCGTGCAAAAATATACTTGAGATATGTACTGACATAATTAATAACGTGCTCATAAAAATAATGTTTTATTTTAATACCCAATAAGTTCCTAATTATTTTTCAATGTTTTGATAATTTTAAACCAAGGTATATTCTACCGTTTTTCATAATAAACCTCTAATTTTGTAGCCACTGTAAATGATTCATATGTAAACTTCTTATCGTAATTTATAATTATTTGTTCAGGGATATTTCCTACAAATTGTAATTTTTTTCAACTTGGTAAGTTGCCATGCTTAAAACCGTGTTGCAAAACGTTTTATTTATATCATAGATTTTTTAATATCTAGTAAAGATAACACAATAAATACGAACCTACGGTCAGACATCGGAAAAGGACGTAACGCGTAACTAAAGTCGATACTTTCGTTGCCAGCTTAAAAAAATTAAACATTTCTTAATAAAATTCCCTTTAAGTTCTACATTTATAATAAAAATGGGCATAAAATAAATAGATTACAAGATTTGGCTTTTTAAAAAAAAATAGTAAGAAGATAATTTTGCTACATAAACCCTTTTTTTTTTTTTTTTATTTAGTTAAATACGATTTTTATTGCTAATTTCGCCCGCAAAGGTTTGGGGGCGAAATTGGAATGGAATGCCGCTTCAACGCGCGTAGGAAGTTTACAACCTGTCCGTCCGTTAATAAATGGAACGAACAGATTACGTGT
>JAHBCN010021161.1:0-14344 GCA_019359885.1 Listronotus oregonensis | reverse complement strand
GTCCGCAGTGACCCTGTTGGCGGTAATTTGGACTACCAGGGCCGTGCTCTAGCTAGTGTCCGTTTAACAACAGATATTGTGGTGCCCACAAATTCCGCAATGTTCGGTGTAGTATGGCCTTGTTGACGTAATCTGCTTAAGATTAAAATTATTAGGCATGTAACTCTTTATATACATTTCGGTGTCTAAAACATACCGCACTATACTTCGTAGTTCATTTTCGCTTAGTTTTGCCATTTTTAAAGAGTAAAATCACCTCTACAGAAAACAAAAAGTTTTGTTTGACTTACAAACTGTTTTATGACAATGAAATTATTCCATCGTTGCTATAGAAGCGTATCGCTGCTATAGATAAATTCAATGTACCAAGTAAACATTTTTTTGTAGAGGTAATTTGACTCTTTAAAAATGGCAAAACTAAGCTAAACTTAACTAAAAAATATAGTGCGGTAAGTTTTTGGACACCGAAATGTACTAAAAAGAGTTTAAAGCCAAACAATTTTAATCTAAAACAAGTTGCGCAAACAAGGCCGTTCTGTACCTAATGTTGCGAGAACTATGGATACCATAATAAATTTGAATGTTGATCACTCCGTATATCATGGTGTACAACACCAAATACCCTAATTTATGTCTAAAATGTTTAAAATTTTAAGACGTTGTTGGAATTCCTACCATTAAGACCTAATGCCATAAGAACGACGCATTTTTGCTGAATAAGTTTACAGGCACTTAAACAGCATAAATCGATTAACGGTAGAAATCGTTTCGAGATATTGACACAAACTCCAACTTGGCCATTTTTAAAACAAAACACACACATATGGTCTCCCTTTGGCGTTCAATAATTTACCCTATATTTAGGATTTGTAAATCAGCTACGTTTTTGGTATTTGTTGGCCCCGTATACTCATAAAATTATAACCTATCGAAAAGTGCTTAGGACATAAAAAATCTACATGAAATGAGCTTTCCGAATATGAAACACTTGTTGAAATCCGTCAATCTATTTTCCAGTTATAGCTTTTAAAAGAATTGATAACCAAAATTTGACGTTTAGAAGTGTATCGCAAGCCAGAGGTCCTCAATTTAAAAACTGGCATAAACGTCTTAGAGATATTGATATGACCTTGGTAACAACCCATATTATAACGACCAAAAAAAAATTACCACTGAAATGGGACACACTCGATTTTTTTTTTGCAGCACTCTATTGATCACCCTGTACATCATGATAGCATTCATCTTACTAAAACTAAATGCATACAGCTTAAAGTAAAAGAAACGCGGTTTTGAACTTCATTTTAGATATTTAAAAAAGTTAATTTTTAAAAAAGTTACAGCAGTTTGAAAATGGGTCTAAAAATTAAATGGTACGATCTTTTTGTTGAGCACTTCATTTTGTATACATTTACCGAGGATAATGCCTTCTGGATGAATGTTGAGTAGTTTCTTCGCGTTCATAATATTGGGTTGTACTCCCATATAAAGGAGTGGTCCTAGTTGTTTCGTCGCGATCTTGAGGTTTTTGCGTGGTAGAATAATATTTTGACGTTGTAGTCGAAGGAATATATGGTATAGTTGTGGAAGTCGTTTCTTGATCTGGATTATAAGCAGGTATTTCGTCGTCATATCTTAGTCTTCGGGAAACTAAGAAACAAAAATGCCTGGTAATGTACGTGTCTATTTTGTGTAAGTTATTTTTTAATTCCAATATATTAAAATATAATTAAATATTGATCTTTTTTTTTACAAAGACTATAGACACCAATCTAGTGTTCCAGACATATGGCTTTAAATATATTTTCTATTTTCCTGATATTTATTATATCAAATGCTCTAAGTAATCTTACTTGGAGCATTTAAAGGAATAATATTATATCACTTATTGAGGTTATGGTATAAAATTGAGAATTAAATTAGCACCATAATTCATCAATAAAACACAACTAATTTAAAATATTAGGAAAAAACAATTATTATTAAAACTTCAACGCTTTGTATTTAAAAAAATATTAAAGTTGATATAATAATTTTTTTGTGTTCTAGGTACACTTTATTTTTAACGATTAAAAACTGGATCACCCCGTGTGTATTAGGAGGCTCTCTAAGAAATGTATTCTTGGTATAAAAAGATCAATATTTTTAACATATTTTATTTATAAACAATAAAAGTTAAAGTTTTATTTTTATTTGAATTTATAAATTGCATCGCAAATGTCTCAAATAGGAATATTATTTTAAATTAAAAAATTAAATTAACATACATATAAAGCATATTTTATGTTGCTGTAAAAAAAGTCTTAATGTCTTTTTATTTAACCTTTAACATTTAAACAGATGTGTATTTTTAAAATGCCATAGTAAAGTTCTAAAACTAAAATTAGTCAACGTTAAATAATGTAATTATTTATAACCGACTTAAAAAAAATAAAGGAAATAAAAAAAATTACTTTAAAAGAAAAACTTCATCAAATCTAAAACTAAATCAAAATATAAACAAAATATCCGAAACAAAATAAAGCCAAAAAGATACTTTATTTAGCAACCTTTGTTTTTTAATAACCTTTTTATTTCGTATTTTTTTTTTGTAATAAGTAGTAAAAGTTATATAGTATATTTACAGATTTTGGTAATAATTTTCTTACATGCCTAGAATTTGACCTATGTTTTGAGTTGTTTTCTCTACGGTTTTTTATTTATTTACTATTTACGAATTTTAATTCTATAAACTAAGTTTTAATCTTAAATCTAAAAGCTCAAATCGTAATGATAACAATGAGCAACAAAATTTTGAAAGAATCTTAAATTTTACAAAAATACTAATTTATACCTAAAAAATCACCGAATAATTTTCAAAACTAGGAAATTATAAGTAACGCCCATTTCTTAACATTATTGTTAATAGAATTTAAAAATCTTTAATTAGGACAAGTCCGTCAAATAAATAATTTTTTAATATTTAAAAAAATAAGTTTGACACAATTAGGTAATATTTTCAGACCGGTACTTTCCGTTGACTGTCTTTAATTTAGTTTAAAGCTAGTTATTTTGCAAGTTAAAATTGATATTGTTTAAGTTTTAAGTTTTCTAAGTTCTATCTCAAGCTACTTTTCCGGTACTGCCCGACAACTATAAAACAGTTGGATTTAGCAGGGGCTACGGATAACTTATTTTCGAAAAAGAAAGATATAGGTTTCTTCTGGATAATTATAAAGCATACTTCTAATTCTCCGAGTTTCTTCGTAGGGAGATAGTCATCCAGTGAGGCTACGTCTGTTATTCTTAAACCGAAAATCCCTAAACCAATTCGTGATATCTCTTATTTTTTTGCAGTACACTTTTTCAGGCAATAGAATCTTCATCGCATACCACACTGGATTGTGATATGGATGCTAGAGCCACAGAAACCAATTACTTTTTTCACCTACTGTGTGCCAGTGCACGGTGTATTATAGGCAACTAGCCAATTGACTTGATGCCTGATTGGGGCCTGGTATTCGGGCACCAGGGAGTCGCGGATTCTTTTTGAAGATAGAAAACCCTACGTTGACGGTCAGAGAATCTATAATTTCGATTCGACTGTAAGTCGTGTCCAATGAGCTTACATCATAGATAGAGAAAGCATTTCATTCATAAACGAGAGCTGCGCCCAACATGTTGTGTTTATTATTGACGATAGCATAGTAAAAGCATAGTTTGTACTTACTTGTGAAATGATAATCCAGGAATCATATTCGTCACTTTACACACTTGGCACTGCCTTACCATTTTAATTTTTTAAAAAGACACAAAACTGAAATTTATACAATTGTCACAAAAATTACCCAAACAATAAGAAACATTTAGACTAAAACGCCATATTGAATGTGTCATCTGTAATGCGAAGCCGAAGGTGGCGGAAGTACGCTTCTACGAGAAATCCGCTGTTGTCACGTTGTCGCGCCTTTATTAGTAGCTTTTTTAAAACAAAATAGTATTTTGAAATCATTACTTTACTGTGTTATAATTTATAGTAATAAATATAACAAATATAATTCATAGTTTAAAATACAATAGTAGAGCTTAATTTGATGTAATGTTAGGAATAAATTAAGTAAAATTTAATCATAATACACTATCAAGTAAATGAAACAGAAAGGTACTTGGCAGCCGCCTTACGACAAAATAGTATCTGTAGTAACAATTTTGGTGGATTTTATTGTTTTAAGTACAGAGGTTCATTCATCACTAGGCAGAACCTTAGAATGTGCGTTTATGATGCCACGCTTATGCCAAATCGATGCTTTCTCCAGTTAAACTAACGGCTCATTGGTCGTCTCTTATACCTTTCCTTATTATATACTTAACACCCCGACCAATCACAGAAGCCCCGAAAATGCGTAATTTCGCGATTATATGGACTGAGCCTTGCAATTGACGAAGTTAGTTAATTTTGGTTATGTCTACAGTGGAGTACTTACGGAGGGGATAAAGTCGGATAAATCAACCCCATAGACTTGGACTCTTGGACTGCAAAAAATATTTACCATTATTGAAATTACCATTACCGTTGCAGTTCCGTATCGGCACCATTTTATTATTTTTGCGCATGGACCGAGACCGCAGTTTTATTTACAACCAACCAAGGAATGAATTTAAAATTTTACAGTACACCCCTGTCCGCGTGACCTCGGCCCCGGCGCTAATTTAAACAAGCATGTGTAGAGCACACAATTAAAATTAAAATAAAAAGAATAACTCAGAGACAAAAAAATCGAGCAAACCTGTTATAAATCCAGATTCAGAAACGCCAGTTGTCGACTATTTTCGAAATACCATGTATTTACCATTTTTGGGTTTTTTCATTAACCAGCTAGAAGAAAGATTTACAAATCATAAAGATATTTTTGGCGGATTTATGAGCTTGTTATCGCAATCATCAGTAACATCAGTAGAGACGTTAGATAAAGCAACTGATCAGTAAGATAAACTACTTGATTTATATCTACCAGATATTCCCAAATGTATTACAAAATCAGGAATAAAAATCTGACACGAACGTTTTAACAAGTATTTAGAAGTACCTAAAAAACAAGCGTCAGGCACTGGCTTGTTTGGAAGTTTGTAGTCAACATGCCCACCCAAATGTTCACAAACTTTTAAAAAATTTGGTACCTGCAAGTGTCCACTGCAACACGAGAGGACCTTTTCAACCATAAAACGGATAAAAAGGTATCTAAGAAATAGTACCGCCCAAGTAAGGCCTAATGGACCTGCCATGCTGTCAGTTCATAGAGAAGAACCTTTATCTACTGAAGAAATTGATGACCTTGCCCCAAGCCAAGGCGTTTGGATTTTTTTTTATAATGTTTCATATTAATGAATGATATTAATAAAGTCACCATTACCGTTATCAGTAAATATGGTTTTTTTAAAATAATTATATCCCCACCCACCCTCCCCAAGATTTAAGTCTAGGTACGCCACTGTATGTCTATAACCCTATTTCTGGTAATATCAGACCCAGGACTTAAATGTGCTTCCAATATTTTTAATACTCTTAATAAAGATTTTTAATCCCCATATTTTAGCGTTTAGAGTAAGAAAATCCGTTTATAAATAAAGTTTATTTAAAAGTTTTCCCGGGACCAGAACGATTCTTTAGCGTTTCTAATGAATATTTTTCTCAGTAGTAAATTTATGTATTAATATTTTGACAAATATTTTAATTCACAATATAGCTCTTCTTAAGCCCCAAACTGTACAAATATAAAATTTGGGAATTCCTCTTAGTTTTTACCAATTACGTGTTTTCCCTTAATTTTGGGAAACAAATTTTGCTTATAAATTTCACTGCATCGAAAGCTTTTATAACATATTATAATAAATTAAGCTCCGCCCCTTTTAAGAAGAATACTTTAAGCTAAGATTTTGCTATATGAATGCATTTTATGCTTATTTTAGGTCTTGAATTCAAATCTGGAAAAAATGTATAAACAATTATTTTAATTTCAATTAAGTTTAAGCTATACAATTATCGAAAAATAAATTATTTTTCTGATAAAATTTTGGTTTTTGTTTATCTAAGTGGACGGACGGAGGACGCGGTTTACTATAGATTTTAATTAGATTTATATGGAAGTTCATATAGAAATTATTAAAAAAAAAGATTAATAAAAAGTAACAGTTTTCGTATTATGTTTTATGTTTTTATTAATAATTTAGAAGAAATCTACGTTTAATTAAGTAACTTTTTAACAAATAAATGTTATTTTACTCGTGAAAACGTCGTTTTCACGACAGTTACTACTTTTGATTTCGTTTTCAATGGTTAATTTAGTGTTTATATAAAAATATTATATTATAATTTTAAGCTTATTTTATTATATGTTAATAACATTTTAATGCATAAAAATGGCGATAATGTTGATTAGGCGAATACTAATAAAATCATTTATAATATACGATTGTGTATCTAGAAACAACACTTTTAAACTTTAAAATAAATACCACATTGAGAAAGCTTCTTTACCTGTTATTGGTGGTGCTATACTATTATAAAAATAAAACATATAAAAAGCTTAAGTCAACTTTGTGGCATTTTCGTGTAGTCTGTCACTTGCTTACACTAATTTCAATTGTACCGTAACTTGACTTTTTGAAGATAACACATTTATCAGAAGTTATGGGTTATGTCGCATGTAAAAAAATATTTTTAAAATCCTCATTATAAAAATATTGTTTTTATTTTGAAAATGTAAGCCATCATAGCAACGTGTTTATATGATTAAAAATATATATATACTACAAATAAAATACCTTTATAGACTTTAAAACTTTCACTTACTATATAAGTTATACATTCCTAAAATATCATCATAATCCAACATGTTTTGCGAGTTAGCCTCATATCCTTTGTAGTATGGAAACATAACAGAAGTAGGGACTACAGAATGCCCCAGTCCCAACGAATGACCCAGTTCATGCAAAGCACTGTAAAAAGTCAGTTCCATATTCTGGTCCCTTATTTTCATGAGTTAGATCAGCCCATTTCTCATCATCATCAAAATGTATATCGCCCCCACATCTGGGCCTTCACTTTCATAGGGGAAAAATGCATGAGCCAAGACATTTCCGGGACCATCAAAAGGGTCTACAAAATAAATAAGAACTATTGCACACATCTTCTTTTCGTTGCTATTAAAAATATTGTTTTTAAATTTGGGATCCATTTATGTATAAAGAGGTCCAAATTTGTCGACTTTGATAAAAAACTAATGTTTTTGTATGTTTTACACTAATTTTGTGTCGTTTACTTGCTACAACGAGTTTTTAATTCATTGCGTTAGTTTTCCCTTATACATTTTTTGTTTATAGAGATTATTTAATTCTGTAAAAACATTTTTACAGTCACTTTTCATGCAAATTGCAGATATGCTTTTCGTTTTTTTAAGATGATGCATTTTTGATTAATTTTGTTTTCAAATTTAAAATAGGACACCCTTAATATTTTTACATGATTAAATTTTTATATGGCTATAATTACCTTTTTAAAAATGTATCCCATTTTGCATTTCTTTAAAGACGTTTCTAAAATAAATTGAAAATTATGTTATTTCTCATTGTTACAGGGTAAAAAATATGCCATAAAAACAGTAAACATGATTTACTTTAAATAATTTTAATTTAACTTTTGTATTTTATTAACTGCTTTAAATGCAATAGCACAAAACGACCATCATAAATATAAATTTAATAACGTGAATAAAGGTAATGCATAATCCTACTTTAGGAATAAATAATTTATTCTGTTGATATATTATCCCTAAGAACTTTTTGATTAGATTTAAATTAGAAAATGTGATTTTCTTACAGAAATAAATTATCCATTAACAAAGGAGTTATGAACGATTGAAGAAAACGCGAGAAATTGAAAGATATGATGTAGCAAGTAAATGACGCGAGAGGTTTTTACCAGTAATTTTGACTTGTAATTTAGCCTTGCAAACGACAGTCAGTTTTTGTGTAACACGTACAGAACCATGAGATAGGTAGGTAGGTAGGTAGGTTTAAAGTGAGTGGACTTTTTACGCCCTCCACTGCGACCGCTCGGTCTATTGTGGCTCACACCTTTTTATATTTCTCCCAATAGGATCTGACTTTTAATGAATCCGATACCAGATTGGGAGAGAGTTCTTGCATCTCCTCTTACTCGTGTCGCTACCGGACACGAGCACAATGTGTTCTGATGTATTCTGGTGTCCCTGTCTCCTGGAGGGTATGACAAGCAGACGATTAGATCCATCATGCCCTCCTCTCCCGGTCTAGTGACATGGGTAGCTACCAGGTCCTTGTTACCGGAATCAGATGTTCTTTCTGAGGCTATATCTTCGGCCTTATCCTATGAAAACGGTCCTATCCGCTTTCTGTTTAAAGCCAGGGAACCCTTTTTTCCTATAAAGGCGGTTCTGTCCGCCTTCTGTTTGGATTCAGGGAACCCTTCCTAAGCACCTGTTTGTTCGGGATGGATTAGCCCTTTCCCGTGAACCAGGCGCCGGTGACTTCAGGGGCACCTTATGAAACGGATTCATCCGTTTCGGTCGGCGCACCTTTGTCTGCTTGTGACCATGAGTGGCACCTCTCGAAACGGTTTTATCCGTTTCGATCAGCGCACCTTTGTCACTTTTTTCCTATGAAAGTGGTTCTGTCCGCTTTCTCTTTGGAGCTAGGGAAGTAATAGTTCACCACGGCAGAGCCCCGCATTACCGCAGTAAGGCTAGATACTCTGAGAGGTCGCTCTGTATCTTAGAGGCACCGTTGTAGACACCTGTTTAAGACACAGGATGTCATTCACTCATCAGCACGGTATGCTAACAAGTTGAGTTAAAAGCTTGTGTTCATCTTAGCTTCGGATCCCGTTTCATACGCTAGCCAAAAGAGTTGCCGATAACCAGTAACTCTAGCGCATGTTCCAAAAGATCCTACTGGGCCCACCCACAACGACGATGTGGGAACACAGCGGTTGGGTAAACATGAGGTAAAAGTGTCAAATTTGGCCCACCCTGTACAGTGCGGTTTCTAAAGCCCTTTCCTTCCCCTTAATTTTTGAACGAGACAAAATGTCGGGGTTTCGGGTAAAATTTACGTAAAAGGGTATCACTAAAACTACTGTCTGGCATTAAAAAATTGAAAATTCTGGTGGTGACGTGGGCAAGTGCTCAGAGGGCACTTTCAGTTTTTTCATTTTAAATAGAAAAGGGGGCTATGTAGTACTTCGTTTTAAAGAACCTCTATGGCCGTTTGCACCAACGATTTTAAGAAGACTGGGTATTTCTAAAATATTCAATGTGGTGAATCACATTGCTTCTTTGGCCATTTAAAGGATTTCCTTGTACTAGGGTTACTTAAAATTGTTGGTGTAAACGATCATAAGTCAACTCAACGCGCTTTGTTGTTGAAAATCAGCCTAGCCATTCCGAACTTACAAGCGTTTAAAATTTAATTTCAATATTTAACAAATAAATAATAAATCAATAATTGCAATTACCTTAACTTCTTTACTAATTTTATCCGACAAGCAACTTTATTATCCCTAAAAATGTCGAATATTAGTTGTATTAACTGTTTTCTTTTGTAAAATATTTTAAATACCTTAATTATTTTGCAGAAAAGTATTTATACCATTTTAATGTTAGTCGGCTATTGGCATCAATATTATCTGTACTTTTGAAAGTTACTATTTGTTTTAATAGTCTTTTTAATCTTTCTGTAATTTTTAAAAATGCACCTTCTTCGTACCTACTTCAGAAGAAACAACCGAAGCAATTTTAGTTTATGTTGCTGGGCTAACTACCACGAAGCGTTTCCATATTTGCACTGCAGCCTTTATAACGTTTAATAGATTTTTACAAAAAATGTTCAATCGGAAGAGGAATTGCACTCTGTATATTTCCGAACAGTATGTAACTTTGTAGAGTTGGTGCATGGCAGTGGTATATTACGTCTAAGCTTCCTCTTTCCCGCAAAGTCTACGTAATATGGGGCTGGTATGTATGTCCATTTTCTGCAAGTCTTTCCTTAGATATCAGTGGCCTGTCAAAAGTCCAACTACTTTTCTTAACTGGCTACGCCCCAAAAGGGGGTGCTCAGCTGTTAGTTTCTTGAAAGGCTGGCCTTGCCTTGTCTTCGCATATCTTTGAGCAGATGATGCGTGCTTACGATCCAGATGTTGCTTTAGGGACCATCTGCCTGTTGTTGTTTTCATCGCCTGTTTTGATAGTCCAAGGAGTGGCTTCGGGCCATTGAACTTTCTAGATAAGCCAGCTCATGCTAGTTCATCTGCTTTTTCATTGCCTTCTATTCCCGTGTATCCAGGAACCCAGATGAGTTCTATCCTGTTCAGGCACTCGATAGTGATTTTTCAAGTAAAGCGATGGAAGTTCAGAGCTTTTAGGGCAACTTGACTATCTGAGAGAATCGCGTATTTTGGTTATGATAACCCCTTCCCACATTCTCTTAAATGAAAAGTATGAGTCACCCTGGGACTTACCCCAAATACACCAGCACCCACTCCATCATCTGTCTTTGAGCCATCGCTTTACCAAACCAGGCCTCTAGACAGTGAGGGAGGTATTCGTTTTATCCATATATCAGGATCGCCACTAATATTATATGGTTTGTGAAAGTTGTAAATAGCTGTCATGTAATCTGATCTTTATGTCCAATAGCTGTTTGTTGATAATATCTGTTCCCCCCGTGTAACCATATTTTTTAGGATTTTGTTTCCACGTCCTGTTGTTTTTCGTACTGTAGGCGCTGCGGATAGTTTCCATAGCCGTAGAAGGTGTGTTTTAAGGCGCCGGTTATGCGCAGAAATGCCAGTCTCTGCAGACGGTTTGGTCTCATGACTGTCGACATTTGTTGTTTTTTTTTTATCTTGGGACAGTCCACGAAGGCTGATGCCTAAGTCCCAACGAGGCCTGGTGGTGAGAGGGAGTTTGTTCACACGGGACTTAAATATTTAAAAATTGGGAGGAGAAAGAGGAAAAGAAGGGGAGGAAAAAGAAAGACAAATTGAGTTTTTTTGAAGCTGCCGAGGCTATGGATGAAAAGGTTTGCGCCAGTTGAGGTTATTCTCAAAAGAAATGCCGACAAGATTAAACGACTCTTTATTTTGAGAACTTGGCGCTCATTGTAACGGATGAGCATTGGCAGACTTTTTCGCGATAGCAAAGATGACTGGTTTTCGAGGCATTAAACTGAACAAGATTTTTGGCGTTTAATTCAAGATAAGTTTGAGGTCTTGTAAAGAGATGAGAGACATGCTGGCTTAAGAAATTGAATTTAGAGGAAGGGTACCATCGTCAGCAAAACTTTGAATGGGATTGAATGATTGTTGTACTTTACCCAAACCATAGACAGCTCCTTGGATTATCGGCCTAATAACTGTGACGCACAACCAAAGCGTTATCTTTAGTCTAAGCCCCCAAGTTTTACCAAAAATGCTCCTGCAACTCAGGAGGCCCAATGTTGCTTTGTTTGAATTCATTGTTATCTGTTGGTTTCCTATTAATTTAGTGTCCAGGATTAGATCTAGGATCACTTCTTTAACAGTTTTTTTCTGCCCACCGAATATTTTTAGGTTACTGTAGTTCCCTTTATTTCTTCGGTTTGTTAATGGCAGGATTACGGTTTTCAAGGTTAATGCCTTGATACCAGCGCTGTACGATGTTCGGAGCTCTTTGCCCGGGTTTTGCAAGTAATGAAGGTTTGCCTTGTATATATTACCGTCAGCATACCCCTGGGCGTAAAACCCCCCCATTTGAGACAAGTTAGTAGCACATTTTCCACTAGATCCCATAGAAGAGGAGAGAACCCCCTTGAGGACATCCTTATGCCACCTCCACTTCCAAAGTTCGCCATGAAGGCTAGCCTTAACCTGCCGACTTTGTACTAATTACACTGACCAACATTCAAAAAACTTTTTTTGTCTCCCTGGAATGATTGTGGCTGGATTTTATATATTTTGGCCGCTGAATCCAGATCTGGCTTCAGATTTTGTATCAGCCTTAATAATGAGGGAGAGACACATGTTTTGATATTAAGCAAAATTCAATAAAAAACTCACTTTAATACTGATTTATTAATTTAAAAAATAAAAGGTATGATACATTTTAGTAACAGTTAATTTATGTTCAGTATAAAAATTTTCAAGTGTTATTTTATTTTAATATTCATTTCCTTGAACTCTTCCTTTTATAAGAAAGACTGATGTTTTCTCGTATTAGGGTCCAGCAATAGTCGGCTAACATATTCGGGCCCACTTTCCAGTATATCTTTTTTCTATCGATGCGATGCTTGGTGAAATCGTTCCCCATGCTCGTCCGATATAGCTCCTAGATTTTAAAGGAAAAAAGTCCAAATGGGAATGGAGAAAGTGGAGTTTTAGGGACATGTTGCATTTTAAAATATGATAGGCCGGAGCAGTTCTTCCACGAGTTCACGATAATTTTTCTGACTTGGTGTTTCCAAGAAAATTTTTGAAACACTTTCAAATGCATTCCATGCCCGTCTTTCATGGTCACTTAAAATGTCCGTGGTTGGCATCTTTAAAGAGTTGCCTAATTTGGGGACCAACAAAATTCCTTCTTTAATTTTGGCTTCACTTATACGTGGAAATTTCTCTTTAAATAGTTGAAAGCATTTCCGTTTTT
Source organism: Listronotus oregonensis (assembly GCA_019359885.1). NCBI lineage: Eukaryota > Metazoa > Arthropoda > Insecta > Coleoptera > Curculionidae > Listronotus > Listronotus oregonensis. The sequence goes on along the minus strand of JAHBCN010021161.1, from coordinate 1,649 downwards.
ATCCAGTGCTTTTACAAAATTTTTGATCAATCCTAACTTTATGTGAAGGGAGGTAAAATATTTTTTTTTTCTGAACTAACGGTTCCCGGGTCAAATTTTTAACTCCAACTTTATTTTTTCACGTGGAGGCCAAACCTTTATTTTATAATGTTTGCCTTGCACGGCTGTCCCACTCACACAAAAAGCAGCAGTATTTTGTATCCTGACTGCAGTCCTGTCAATAACGCTACCACTTTCAAATCTGCACATATATTCCATTTGTGATCTTCGTACTTTATACATCTGAGTATCATCTTCAGATTGTCATATGTTTCTTTCATATTTACCGAATGAGCTATAGGAACGGATGGATGTTTATTTCCATTATAAAGTAAAAAAAGCTTTTAAATTGTTTTAGACGAATCTATGAATAGTCTCCATTTATCGGGCGTATATGGTAAGTTCAGTTCGACCATTAGGCCAGGAATATCATGGCAAAATACTAAATCACCGTCCGCTGCAAAAAAATTTGTGAGATAGATTCCCTTTTTTTTGTAGATGGACACCTTAACTCCTTTTTCCAAGAGGTTCCACTGCTGCAGGCGGGATCCGAGAAGTTCCGCTTTTTGTTTTCGGGAGGTCCAACATTTAACAAGGTCATTCAATTCACCTTGAGTGATTAAATGAGGTGTATCGGGCAAATCAATGGAAACTAGGGATGTAGCTTGGTCCGGCTTCTGGCGAAGTACTTCGAGAGTCTGATTCCGAATCAAGGGGTGTAACTCTCAGGTAGTTGGGGAATGGGTAATGAATTGTCATGGGGTACTGGTCGATTGCAGACGGAACATTGGGGGTACTGAATGCTACGCTTAGTTTTGCTAGTAATTCCTTTGATATTCGTCATGCAAAAATAACAATCATCTACGTGATTACGAGGTTCCTCCAAACCATTGGAACTGCAAATGGCATAGATTTATGCGTACCTTTTAGCCATCCCGTCAATGTTCTCGAACACGAACTGCAACAACACTTTTGGGGCCCAGGAAATTATCTTGATCGCCAACTTTACATCCAAAGTACAGTTCATTAAGCCCTTTTCTAGTGAAGATATCGGTTTTGGTACGCCTTCGCGGTAACTTCGCCACAAATATAACAGAATTTATCAGTTTTTTTTAAAACAAATTGCGTCGACATTTTTCTTACACGTAGATCTATCTAATCGAAAAAAAAACAGATGTTTACTAAATGATTATAAATTAACGACTAAAGGGATATTTCAAGCATAGATCCACCTACCTGTCCCAAATGGGTCGCCCATTTATTACCCCCCCCACTAGACCCTTCCGGGGGAAAACTGAAAGGGGAATAAAAAAAATTTTAGGGTTAGTTGTATATTATATAAGTCCAAATATTACAAATCACAGATTTTTTTTTGGGAGGATTTTTCGAAAAAATTTTTTTTAAAGCCCTTTGAAGGCAGGGAGTTAACCAGTTTGGACTTGTTTTTTAACCTTTTTGCAAATAGGGCCAGATTTATTTATTTATTTATTTATTACAAAGTAGGGGTTAACCCCAAATTACATCCACTAGAGTACCCTCGTTTTAATAAAGTCTTTCAGTGGGAACAGGTTTAATATCTAAATATAATTCAAAAAAAAAAAAATAAAATA
>JAHBCN010021160.1:0-14329 GCA_019359885.1 Listronotus oregonensis | reverse complement strand
AGTAAAGTTGGGCCTGCATTATGTCATTTTTGTGTTGTATTATTTATTGCTCCCTTTATCAATTTATACCGCATCGCTCAGTTACAAAAGAAGTGTTTATTTACCTATTTACCTGTATTGAATCATACAAAACCCTAAATTTGTATTTGACTTTTGCATTTTGAACAAGCTGGTCTTTAGTTAAAATAAATATTTTTTACTCTAATGCTTTTGTAGAAATTTTTTGCCTAATTTTTTACCGTTTTGTTAAAAATATATTGATTTTTAAAAAGTTTGCTAGGTCTGTTTTTGTAGGTGGGGTGGGGTAGGCAGGTATGCGTTTTTTTCATTAGACTTTACCAATATAATTTATTCATTTTGACCATAAAATGAATAAGTTTTCAATGTTATTTTACGTCACGAATTAAACTAAAATATGAATAAATAGTGTGGATAGCATGGACGAGACGAAGATAAAATATGTCCATCCGAATCTCGGTGGGTTTCTCAGCTAATATCTGCCAAATAAATTACACAAAAAGCCTTGAAAAAACTTTGAATAAATTAAAAAAGTCGTTAAAAAATACAAATTTGACTTTCAATGTTATTTTACGTCACGAATTAAACTAAAATATGAATAAATAGTTTGGATAGCATGGACGAGACGAAGATAAAATATGTCCATCCGAATCTCGGTGGGTTTCCCGCTAATATCTGCCAAAATAAATTTTCAGTAGTTTGACCATAAAATTAATAAGTTTTACTAAATGGTCAATTTGACAAATAATTTATTGAAAAGTGGTCTATATATGAATAGTTCGAGCAATAACGGACTGAGATTTTTGGATAGGAACTTGGCCCTTATTTTTTTTTAATTTCTTTTGTAAATTACATGTCATATGGTCTCGACTCAACACTCCTAAATGGTCAAATTTATGGCATAATCTATAATGTATGTTTACACTAAAACATATCCAAAATTCAAGTTATAATTAAACAAACTTTGTGCCATCTTTTTTTTAGATCATTTAATTTTCTTTCAAAAATGTATTTACTACTTTTTTCTATGGTCTTTGGATATGGGTGAAAAACGTGTTTTTTAAAAAAATTACTCATTTTTTGTCTAAAAATCGTGATATGTATGAGTGATGTCATTTTAGGCATTTTTAATCGTAAACAACCGCTTTATTTCTAAATATAATTAAACAAACTTTGCCTAAAAATCGCGACTTTTTACATCTTTCCAATTTGCATAAGGCATTACTGGATCTTTTTGCGGAAATATGGATCAACAATGGTTCCAAAGAATTTTTCGCGACAGCAAACATAACTGAATAAAATTTTTAGTGCTCCAATCCATAAAAAATATTTAAAGAAACTAAATATTTCATTGAAGGGATACTATTATCGGTTCTATAAAAAACAATACTTGTGGTATAGCAGATTTTAATAAAAATATAAAATAAATTATAAAAAATCTGATTAATGATGGTTTGTCCATTTACCAGCTGTCTTGCTCCTTTCGAATCCTATGTTTACAAACTTTGCCTAAAAATCGCGACTTTTTACATCTTTCCAATTTGCATAAGGCAGTACTGGATCTTTTTGCGGAAATATGGATCAACAGTGGTTCCAAAAAATAAATTATAAAAAATCTGATTAACGATGATTTGTCCATTTACCAGCTGTCTTGCTCCTTTCGAATCCTATGTTTATTGCCCCCTTCTTTTTATTAACTGGCTGGAAAACAATCAAATATTAACTTATAAACACTCTGTATACTGTTTTAATAATAGGTTAGTAAAATTAAAAAGGTGTTAGTGTGCTTGTTGGCTGGTAAAATTACCACTCAGGGAAGACCACGTGAAGGTCAAGCACCTCTTCCCCACAGGGGATGTATCAAGAAAAGAATAGCATTCAAGACGTTTATATACAGTTTCCTATAGTTAAATAGGAGATATAATTCATATCTTGAAAAAAGCGGTTATACACAGTTTCCATACAGTTAAGTAGGAGGTATAATTCTTACTCTTAGGAGGGGACACACAGATTCCTAAAGCTAATTAGGAGATGTCCTTCTTACCTTACTATTCCTTTGTTGATACATACTTTAAGTACCCTTCCTTATATTAAATCTATTAAGAATTTCATAAAAATACTTATAAAATACGTAATGTCTATTATCAGCGTTTATCCCTCTGAATGACACAATTCTTCTTCTGTCAGCGAACAGGTCAATATATTATTATTATTATTAAAAATGGAATTTATAACAAAAACTACTACTCGCAAGTTTTAGGTCTTTTATAACCATAAGGCACAGAATCATAATTTTCGATACGTTTTCTTTTAGAGAAATTTGTTCGAAAGACCTTAGTTACAGGTCTGGTGACAACTTCGTGGAGGCGCGTCCGTAAAATGTTGTTGGTTGTTATATATTCCTCAGGAGCCTCGTTTAGGACCATATCCCTTAATTTTTCAAAATTAACCTGTTTTTGGGTGTTATAATTAAGGGTTATGCCCTTGGCTTTAATGACATCCAGGTATTTGTCTTTATCGGCACAATATACCCTATATGCATATAACTTAGGCCCGCCAGACACAAAATCAGTTATAAAACTACCTTCTCCGTAGTCAGCTAGCTCGTCTGTCATTTCACCTAAAAACGTACCGATAGGGACCTCGTACTGACCCGGTCGTGAAACGTAGATGACTGAATCAGTATCGTGGTACAATACTCTATTGTCTAACTCTTCCAAGTAAGAATATAATTTTAAACGAGCTTGTGCAGTAGTAAAGGCAGCCAACACAACATTAACCGTAGGGAGAGGGTTATAGGCTTCGTGTTTATAAGCCCAGTTTACTAGCATTACTTCATCATTGACAGGGTGAACATTATTGACATCTATAGCTGGTTTTGATAAAAGATCAAAGAATTCACCCGTGTCTGTTACTATAGATGTCTTGTCTTGGTTTTCTCTTTGCCCTAATTTTCCCCAAAAGCTAGTAATGACTGATTTACCTATTTGTCTACAACCTGGATTCATTTCGATCTCATCGAAGCATAGTTGTACCCCTTCTCTATCAAAGTACTCTTTGATATATTTCAGTTTATCTTCCTCAGATTGACAGGGCCACCCAGAAGCTTGTTGTTTTATTTTCAGAAAATTGGAAATATATTCCGAAAATAATCCACCAGTTTTTGACACCGGATCGTATTGTTCGACCGTATACTTCCAAATTTCGAAAATTTCCAACATTCTATATCCTTTTTCTAAAGCCTTCACCACTTCGTCTATCACCCAGGTGCCAGATAAAGACCGTTCTTCGTCAGAGTGTAAACATTCCTCAGAAGAAGAATCCTTACAACACGCAAAACAAAGAGGGAACAACAGTTTATTATCGTGTTTTATAGGCAATACCGGATGATAGAGATTGGTAGGCGGAAGAATTTTACATTTAATTAGACCGTCTGTTTCGTTCAAGTCTAATTTTGCACATTCCTCACCAACAAGGACCTCTGGATGGCCTATAGGATATTTGCCATATTTGTTCACCCACGGATACAGAGAACAAACGTCGGCATAACAAATTTTCTCCCCCTCTTTGCAGGAATAATATAATTTTGTTGCATCTGTACGTCCTCCGTAGAAGGCATCTCTAGGTTCTAGAGGTATTAAATTTAAGCTGGCAGAATCTATAATATCGGGATTTTCTGCTATTTGACGCCTAAAATCACATTCCCACATTTCTATAACGGTATAGCCCAAACTTCTCAATCTTTCTACTTTGTATAAAGTTGATTCGTATCGGGACTCTGCCGTTGTCGAGGGATCATCGTACAAAGGGTCATTTCTACCAAACTTTATACATTTTGGGCATCCGTGATAATAGCAACCTTGAAACTCAAAAATCTCGTTTGTTTCCGAGCAAAAACCATCAACCTTAACGCCACATACAACTGCCTCTCGCCCTCTAAATGCCTGTTCAATTTTAACCCCTCTACATTTTTCCTCCCATAGCAGCCACTGTGTTGCAACCTTTGACTGGTTATCCCTACACCTATAACCATTTTTAGGAACGAGGCCTATCGTGTTAGGTTTGAGATAATTTCGTCGAAATATCTTGTTGCAAGCACCAGGTAGAGTAATTGCTTCAGTAAAAGGATCTACGCCTCCCTCCTTTAACATTAACTCTCGGAATTTTATGCATGCTTGGGAAAGTATGTCCACGTCCGAAATGCAATAATCAACAATTTCCTGTTTAAAATCAAATACGTAGCCTTCGTTTGTTAGTTTTGTGTGCCAGGCTATAAGTTCACTCTTTGCATCTTTGCCTTCGTCCAGGGTCGGAGTGTATTTCAGATTCTCCGGGTCATAGTATTTAAGGGGCGGTAATGGGCCAACATATTCCCAGTTTTCTTCCTTATTAAATAGGTGGGGAAAATATCCTTTTTTAATATTTTTTAAGCCGAAAGCCTTGGGCAATTTTGCTAACGGCATGGGGAAATAGTTAAGGGAATCAATAAAGGCTACGTTATCTACTTGCATTAAAAGTAGCTTTGTGCCTCTAGTTATAAGTTCTGGTTTAACCTTCGTGGATGTTAAAATATAATTTAACATAAACTGGTTATCATAGAGGCCGCCAGCATGTCCAACAACTATTATCTTCTTAAACTGCTTTCTCTGGTTCATTATGTACTCCATAAAACGGTTTACGGGATCTATTTTTAAAACTTGCTGACGCAACCCACAATCACATAACCATATGTCAGTATCGATACATTTTTCGCAATATTGTCGGTAAACACACAAGTTAGGTTTGTGGAGTAGTGAGCCGTCAGACATAGGAGTTTCCTGCGTGCATTCCAGATCATAAAATACAAGCAGGGTTCCCTCCATCGTAGGTTTACGAGTATCTATGGGCATATAACAGTCGTGTGGCGAAGGTACATGTTTATTACATACTTTACAAAATATCTCTCCACAAGTATGTTGACGTTTTTGTTGAAAGGTTTTTAAACAGGTCTTACAAACAGCTATCCTGCTACATACACCGTGTAATTTATGATTATTGAAGCACTCTTGTCCTCTAAACCACCTGTTACAGCTGTCACATAATATTTTCTCTTCTACGGAGCAAGGGGGAGATTGCTCACAACCAGGACATTTTTCGAAACATCTATGTTTATCTTTATTGCTATACGGTACATGGCACGATTCACAATAATAGGTACAAGCAAATGCAGCTGTCAATGACGTAATGACGTTGTAGTGATTATTATCGTAAAGTAGATTAATTTTCTTTGGTCCACCACCAACCCCTTTAAAAATAACACTCCGACCCTTTGTATTGTACTCGTAAACCGTTATAGTATAATCAGTTAAATATTCTTGAAATATTTCCAACTCGGGAATTCCTGCTCCCTCCTCGGTCAAATTCACACCAGACGACTCCAATAATTCACGTGCCTTCTCTAACTGTACTTTCTCAACATCGCGAAGTATTCTCTTATTGGAGCCATTGTCGGCATACTCCTTAGCCACTACAAGAGCTCGCGGTAAACATAAATTGTCCTTGTTCTTAATTAACACAATCCCTTTTCTCTTAATACTTTCTTCATCAAAAGTATTGTACTTATTGGCTCTACCGGTACCTTTAGGTAATTTGACAGACGTAGCGCTTATACAGAAGGTTTCTGTGTCTAGCCCTGAGGAATTAGATTGATATACGGACGCAACCATGTCCCACACATCCTCGAATTTTACGGCCGAAGCCTCCTTAAAAGGAATCCAACCATCACCACGGCTAAACTCTTTCGAACAAAACGTAAACCCGAGCTTATCATTTGGTTCTACTCCTTCTGCCGCCTTTGCGACGATCTGTTTAAGACCGTCTCTTACCCAAGATAAAGGGTCAGCATCGGAAGGAGCCGGAGTAATTTTAAAATTAATAGTACGACGTGTTAAATTAAATTTACTTACCTTGCGGGTAGTATCTTTGATAACTAAAAACTTTTCCATTTTTATAACACGCACGAGCACAAGAGAGTAAAAAATAGGTGTGACCTGTTCGACTGTCTAGAGTAGAATGAGCCGGAGAGCGAGAGAACTTCCTAGTTATAGCGGAGCACGCGTCTGAACAGCTTGACTAGCAGAATGAACTGAAAGAGAGAATTCTGTCAGTTTATATGATAGAGAGCAAGAGAGCACAAATAGGTCTAACCTGTTTGACTGTCTAAAGCAGAATGAGCTGCTGCGCTACGGAACGCTTCTATTTATAACCTCGGTGTCCTGCGAATAAAAGGAAAATAGAGTACGTTCAGAAATTAAGAGTACGTTCAGTAATTACTTACCAAATACTCGACGCTGATTGGTTAAAAATATCAGGGTGATGGCGAACGCTGATTGGTTAAAAATATTGAGTGATTGGAGAACGCCGATCAAAAATAATTAATCTAAAAATAGGTTATGTTACCCTTCCACAAACTAATTCGGTTACCACTATTCGACGGCGTACTGTTAAAAATAATTTGCTTTCCCTTCTGCACGTGTACCCTACCGCACAATCTATGATCAAAGATAATTGATACGTCTGCTATCTTATTTGTAAAATGTTGATTTCAGACGGTGCAGAAGTATGAGGGCGCCATTTACCGACGATTTATTATACATAAATGTAGTTTTTGTGTTGTAATTTCTCTGAAGGATAATGCTTACAGAAGTTTTTTACAGATATTTTATGTATTGTATTTGTTGTGTTTCGTTTTATTTGTTTTTTTTTTCTGCCAACATGCTATTTATTGTCATCTAGGGATCTTCCTTATAAAAATTCATTAGTAGGTTAGACACTCGCCCCGATAAATTACAAGCAAAAGAATAAAATTTGGGCTTCTGAAATGTTCCATGCAAACATTTGTAAAATTGGGTACGAAGAAAAGTAACTTAATTATTAGATTAACGAATAATTTACGGTAAAAAAATGAAGAACTGTGTCATCAATAAGATAGAGTATGAAGTTTCACCTTGTTTAATAACCACGTAGAAATAATTTTTGTACTATAATATTCAATAATTTGTCTTAAATAGGTCTTTTTTTTTGTTGATATTCCCAAGTTTATCCAAACGACTAGAAGTGCCTTTATATTCTCGTAAGAAATGAAGAGAAATAGAAGTAGTGAAATATGAATAATTTATTTTAAAATATATTAAAAAGTTACAAAAGGAATTCTCAATCTTAATAAATATTCGTAAAATTATCGTATCATACTTATTAATCGTTTTAAAATGATGGACAAAAAAATGACAAAGCTACAACTAATAAAAAATGTTATTTATCTGTTAAAGCGCTTTTTTATTGTTTTGCCATCGAGTTAATTGGATTAAGTATAAGACTCATTATAATTTATATAATGAAAATGTAGATTTATTGTTAAAAGTATTATAGAAACTTATAATGCCATTAATTTTTCTTAAAATACGAGGCTACCTTAACACTTTGAGAGTTCTAAAAATGTTTTAGCAAATTTTTCGAAATTTCACGAAAAAAGCAATTGATTTATTAGATACACACTAATAGCTTTATCACCTACTGTTCGATCCTTTCAAATGCTTTCACTAAAATTTTAAGACTATGCCGGCAAAATGAAGTTTTTTCGTACCTTCTATAACCCATCTTTAATTAATTATAAAATTATTTTCATTGAACAAACGAAAATACTACAATAAGATACTTTGCATATTCGATGGTATAGCTTTGAAAATTTTTAACTGTTGCCCTACTGCCCCAAACCTTTTGACATAAATCAATTGCGAAAAATCACTTAAGCTGTTGCAAAACATGCACAAAAATGCAAAAATACTATGACAATGTTTGAAAAAATGTTAAATTTAGTATCTTCAATCGCTCCTCACCTAATTTTCCAATCATTGAGAACCGAAATTTCTGAAGTATTTTTTTTGGAGAGGTGCTTCCTCCCTGCAGTCAAACAGGTTAGACGCCCCATATATAAACTCATCTCTTTCAGTTCATTCTCTAGTCAAGCTGTTCAGACGCGTGCTCCGCTATAACTAGGAAGTTCTCTCGCTCTCGGCTCATTCATCTAAAACAGTCGACAGGTCACACCTATTTTTTTTACCTTTGTGCTCAGTACGTGTTAAAAAATGGAAAAGTTTTTAGTTTCAAAGATACTACCCGCAAGGTAAGAAATTTGATTTAAACGTCGTACTATTAATTTTAAAATTACTCGGCTCTTCGATGCTGACCTTTATCTTGGGTAAGAACGTTTAAAAGATCGTCCAAAGCGCAGAAGGAGTAGAACAAATGATAAGCTCGGGTTTACGTTTGTTCGAAGAGTTAGCCGTGGTGATGGTTGGATTCCTTTTAAGGAGGCTTCGGCCGTAAAATTCGAGGATGTGTGGACATGGTTGCGTCCGTATATCAATCAATTCCTCAGGGCTAGACACAGAAACCTTCTGTATAAGCGCTACGTCTGTCAAATTACCTAAAGGTACCGGTAGAGCCAATAAGTACAATACTTTGATGAAAAAAGTATTAAAGAAAAGGATTGTGTTAATTAAGAACAGGACAATTATGTTTACCGCGAGCTCTTGTAGTGGCTAAGGAGTATGCCGACAATGGCTCCAATAAGAATACTTCGCGATGTTGAAAGTACAGTTAGAGAAGGCACGTGAATTATTGGATCGTCTGTGTGAATTTGACCGAGGAGGGAGCGGGAATTCCCGAGTTGGAAATATTTCAGAATATTTAACTGATTATACTATAACGGTTTACGAGTACAATACAAAGGGTCGGATGTTATTTTTAAAGGGGTTGGTGGTGGACCAAAGAAAATTAATCTACTTTACGATAATAATCACTACAACTCATTACGTCATTGACAGCTGCATTTGCTTGTACCTATTATTGTGAATCGTGCCATGTACCTATAGCAATAAAGATAAACATAGATGTTTCGAAAAATGTCCTGGTTGTGAGCAATCTCCCTTGCTCCGTAGAGAGAAAATATTATGTGACAGCTGTAACAGGTGGTTTAGAGGACAAGAGTGCTTCAATAATCATAAATTACACGGTGTATGTAGCAGGATAGCTGTTTGTAAGACCTGTTTAAAAACCTTTCAACAAAAACGTCAACATACTTGTGGAGAGATATTTTGTAAAGTATGTAATAAACATGTACCTTCGCCCACGACTGTTATATGCCCATAGATACTCGTAAACCTACGATGGAGGGAACCCTGCTTGTATTTTATGATCTGGAATGCACGCAGGAAACTCCTATGTCTGACGGCTCACTACTCCACAAACCTAACTTGTGTGTTTACCGACAATATTGCGAAAAATGTATCGATACTGACATATGGTTATGTGATTGTGGGTTGCGTCAGCAAGTTTTAAAATAGATCCCGTAAACCGTTTTATGGAGTACATAATGAACCAGAGAAAGCAGTTTAAGAAGATAATAGTTGTTGGACATGCTGGCGGCCTCTATGATAACCAGTTTATGTTAAATTATATTTTAACATCCACGAAGGTTAAACCAGAACTTATAACTAGAGGCACAAAGCTACTTTTAATGCAAGTAGATAACGTAGCCTTTATGATTCCCTTAACTATTTCCCCATGCCGTTAGCAAAATTGCCCAAGGCTTTCGGCTTAAAATATTAAAAAAGGATATTTTCCCCACCTATTTAATAAGGAAGAAAACTGGGAATATGTTGGCCCATTACCGCCCCTTAAATACTATGACCCGGAGAATCTGAAATACCTCCGACCCTGGACGAAGGCAAAGATGCAAGATGAACTTATAGCCTGGCACACAAAACTAACAAACGAAGGCTACGTATTTGATTTTAAACAGGAAATTGTTGATTATTGCATTTCGGACGTGGACATACTTTCCCAAGCATGCATAAAATTCGAGAGTTAATGTTAAAGGAGGGAGGCGTAGATCCTTTTACTGAAGCAATTACTCTACCTGGTGCTTGCAACAAGATATTTCGACGAAATTATCTCAAACCTAACACGATAGGCCTCGTTCCTAAAAATGGTTATAGGTGTAGGGATAACCAGTCAAAGGTTGCAACACAGTGGCTGCTATGGGAGGAAAAATGTAGAGGGTTAAAATTGAACAGGCATTTAGAGGGCGAGAGGCAGTTGTATGTGGCGTTAAGGTTGATGGTTTTTGCTCGGAAACAAACGAGATTTTGAGTTTCAAGGTTGCTATTATCACGGATGCCCAAAATGTATAAAGTTTGGTAGAAATGACCCTTTGTACGATGATCCCTCGACAACGGCAGAGTCCCGATACGAATCAACTTTATACAAAGTAGAAAGATTGAGAAGTTTGGGCTATACCGTTATAGAAATGTGGGAATGTGATTTTAGGCGTCAAATAGCAGAAAATCCCGATATTATAGATTCTGCCAGCTTAAATTTAATACCTCTAGAACCTAGAGATGCCTTCTACGGAGGACGTACAGATGCAACAAAATTATATTATTCCTGCAAAGAGGGAGAAAAATTTGTTATGCCGACGTTTGTTCTCTGTATCCGTGGGTGAACAAATATGGCAAATATCCTATAGGCCATCCAGAGGTCCTTGTTGGTGAGGAATGTGCAAAATTAGACTTGAACGAAACAGACGGTCTAATTAAATGTAAAATTCTTCCGCCTACCAATCTCTATCATCCGGTATTGCCTATAAAACACGATAATAAACTGTTGTTCCCTCTTTGTTTTGCGTGTTGTAAGGATTCTTCTTCTGAGGAATGTTTACACTCTGACGAAGAACGGTCTTTATCTGGCACCTGGGTGATAGACGAAGTGGTGAAGGCTTTAGAAAAAGGATATAGAATGTTGGAAATTTTCGAAATTTGGAAGTATACGGTCGAACAATACGATCCGGTGTCAAAAACTGGTGGATTATTTTCGGAATATATTTCCAATTTTCTGAAAATAAAACAACAAGCTTCTGGGTGGCCCTGTCAATCTGAGGAAGATAAACTGAAATATATCAAAGAGTACTTTGATAGAGAAGGGTACAACTATGCTTCGATGAGATCGAAATGAATCCAGGTTGTAGACAAATAGGTAAATCAGTCATTACTAGCTTTTGGGGAAAATTAGGGCAAAGAAAACCAAGACAAGACATCTATAGTAACAGACACGGGTGAATTCTTTGATCTTTTATCAAAACCAGCTATAGATGTCAATAATGTTCACCCTGTCAATGATGAAGTAATGCTAGTAAACTGGGCTTATAAACACGAAGCCTATAACCCTCTCCCTACGGTTAATGTTGTGTTGGCTGCCTTTACTACTGCACAAGCTCGTTTAAAATTATATTCTTACTTGGAAGAGTTAGACAATAGAGTATTGTACCACGATACTGATTCAGTCATCTACGTTTCACGACCGGGTCAGTACGAGGTCCCTATCGGTACGTTTTTAGGTGAAATGACAGACGAGCTAGCTGACTACGGAGAAGGTAGTTTTATAACTGATTTTGTGTCTGGCGGGCCTAAGTTATATGCATATAGGGTATATTGTGCCGATAAAGACAAATACCTGGATGTCATTAAAGCCAAGGGCATAACCCTTAATTATAACACCCAAAAACAGGTTAATTTTGAAAAATTAAGGGATATGGTCCTAAACGAGGCTCCTGAGGAATATATAACAACCAACAACATTTTACGGACGCGCCTCCACGAAGTTGTCACCAGACCTGTAACTAAGGTCTTTCGAACAAATTTCTCTAAAAGAAAACGTATCGAAAATTATGATTCTGTGCCTTATGGTTATAAAAGACCTAAAACTTGCGAGTAGTAGTTTTTGTTATAAATTCCATTTTTAATAATAATAATAATATATTGACCTGTTCGCTGACAGAAGAAGAATTGTGTCATTCAGAGGGATAAACGCTGATAATAGACATTACGTATTTTATAAGTATTTTTATGAAATTCTTAATAGATTTAATATAAGGAAGGGTACTTAAAGTATGTATCAACAAAGGAATAGTAAGGTAAGAAGGACATCTCCTAATTAGCTTTAGGAATCTGTGTGTCCCCTCCTAAGAGTAAGAATTATACCTCCTACTTAACTGTATGGAAACTGTGTATAACCGCTTTTTTCAAGATATGAATTATATCTCCTATTTAACTATAGGAAACTGTATATAAACGTCTTGAATGCTATTCTTTTCTTGATACATCCCCTGTGGGGAAGAGGTGCTTGACCTTCACGTGGTCTTCCCTGAGTGGTAATTTTACCAGCCAACAAGCACACTAACACCTTTTTAATTTTACTAACCTATTATTAAAACAGTATACAGAGTGTTTATAAGTTAATATTTGATTGTTTTCCAGCCAGTTAATAAAAAGAAGGGGGGTAATAAACATAGGATTCGAAAGGAGCAAGACAGCTGGTAAATGGACAAATCATCGTTAATCAGATTTTTTATAATTTATTTTTTGGAACCACTGTTGATCCATATTTCCGCAAAAAGATCCAGTACTGCCTTATGCAAATTGGAAAGATGTAAAAAGTCGCGATTTTTAGGCAAAGTTTGTAAACATAGGATTCGAAAGGAGCAAGACAGCTGGTAAATGGACAAACCATCATTAATCAGATTTTTTATAATTTATTTTATATTTTTATTAAAATCTGCTATACCACAAGTATTGTTTTTTATAGAACCGATAATAGTATCCCTTCAATGAAATATTTAGTTTCTTTAAATATTTTTTATGGATTGGAGCACTAAAAATTTTATTCAGTTATGTTTGCTGTCGCGAAAAATTCTTTGGAACCATTGTTGATCCATATTTCCGCAAAAAGATCCAGTAATGCCTTATGCAAATTGGAAAGATGTAAAAAGTCGCGATTTTTAGGCAAAGTTTGTTTAATTATATTTAGAAATAAAGCGGTTGTTTACGATTAAAAATGCCTAAAATGACATCACTCATACATATCACGATTTTTAGACAAAAAAATGAGTAATTTTTTTAAAAAACACGTTTTTCACCCATATCCAAAGACCATAGAAAAAGTAGTAAATACATTTTTGAAAGAAAATTAAACGATCTAAAAAAAGATGGCACAAAGTTTGTTTAATTATAACTTGAATTTTGGATATGTTTTAGTGTAAACATACATTATAGATTATGCCATAAATTTGACCATTTAGGAGTGTTGAGTCGAGACCATATGACATGTAATTTACAAAAGAAATTAAAAAATAAGGGCCAAGTTCCTATCCAAAAATCTCAGTCCGTTATTGCTCGAACTATTCATATATAGACCACTTTTCAATAAATTATTTGTCAAATTGACCATTTAGTAAAACTTATTAATTTTATGGTCAAACTACTGAAAATTTATTTTGGCAGATATTAGCGGGAAACCCACCGAGATTCGGATGGACATATTTTATCTTCGTCTCGTCCATGCTATCCAAACTATTTATTCATATTTTAGTTTAATTCGTGACGTAAAATAACATTGAAAGTCAAATTTGTATTTTTTAACGACTTTTTTAATTTATTCAAAGTTTTTTCAAGGCTTTTTGTGTAATTTATTTGGCAGATATTAGCTGAGAAACCCACCGAGATTCGGATGGACATATTTTATCTTCGTCTCGTCCATGCTATCCACACTATTTATTCATATTTTAGTTTAATTCGTGACGTAAAATAACATTGAAAACTTATTCATTTTATGGTCAAAATGAATAAATTATATTGGTAAAGTCTAATGAAAAAACGCATACCTGCCTACCCCACCCCACCTACAAAAACAGACCTAGCAAACTTTTTAAAAATCAATATATTTTTTAACAAAACGGTAAAAAATTAGGCAAAAATTACTACAAAAGCATTATGAGTAAAAAATATTTATTTTAACTAAAGACCAGCTTGTTCAAAATGCAAAAGTCAAATACAAATTTAGGGTTTTGTATGATTCAATACAGGTAAATAGGTAAATAAACACTTCTTTTGTAACTGAGCGATGCGGTATAAATTGATAAATGGCCCATGTTTAAAACAAAAAACAAATGAAGCACCTGTAAAATGCGAAAGACCAACTGGTAGAACGTGGCCTGCACACAATAAAGACAATAGAAGCACTGTAAAATGGAAAGACCCTGATGGTTAGTCACCCTTCTCTGACTGGAATTAAATAAAATTAATTTGGGTTTTTCAAGATCAATAAATTAAATTAATGGCTTTTCATATACATGAGCTGCACCCTGCCTTAAAATATAGCTAGCCTAAGATTCCTAAATAATGACGTCATGGACCGGAAGTCTGGCTGTCTGTTTAAA
>JAHBCN010021159.1:0-14351 GCA_019359885.1 Listronotus oregonensis | reverse complement strand
TTTTGACAAAAAGACGTCATCATACTTTTGGTATTGTTTGTTTTCCTCTAAACCGGAAGTAAATTTAAAATACATTTATAAAAAAATACATAAAAATAAATGTATTTTTTTTAAAACCATCTTTTACATTTAATTTATTTAAAAAAATTTGAGCCACTTCTTCAGGGGGCAAAAAAATTTTTCCGGGTTTTTTGAAAATTTTTACCATTAATGGCCCTAGCCTTTTTAAAAAAAAAAAAATTAAATATAAGTAATTTTTAGCTTCATAATTTTTATTTTTAGTTTCCTCTTTCGTAAAATTTTGGAAAATTTTTGTGGCCCTTTTGTAAATTTAATTTTTGCATGTTCGAATTATGTTATTTTTTTGATTTTTTTTTAAAAAAAAGAAATCATTTAATTATTTTTTATTAAAAAAAAAATTACTCTAAAATAATCCCTTTTTTTAGGGTTCCCATTTTTTGTCATTCCGAAATTCCCTGTATATTAAATAAAAATTAAATATTTAATTTAAAAAAAATACAAAAGTCAAATTTGGGTTCTTGGTTTCGTATTTGCCCCCTCGGTCTTTCTTTCTTTTTTTAACCTCTTGTCTTTCTTGCAAAAAACTCTTTTTTAAACCAAACCAAGGGCCCAGACAAGACCGGTCTCGCATCACCTTACCTTAGTTAAAGTTACGCATAGCAGTTTTTTTGTTTTTCTACTAATAATCATAAAGTTTTTACTTTGCTGTATGGTTTTATTGTTTTTATTTTCTTTAATAAATTAAGTTTTTTTTAATTTTAATTTATAATTTTTAGCTGAAAATTGAATTCTGGTAGTAGATTTTTAGATAAGATTCATAGGGAGTCCTTATTGAGAGCCCCAGGGTATATTTTATCGAGAGCCCTCGAGTATACCTTAAAGATTTAAATGCATTTTACGCGAAAACCGCTAGTCCTATCAATAAAGATAAAGTATACCTTTTTTCCATAGAAAACTCAGGGAAATCTACCAGTAAGGTCAAAATGTTAAATATGGCAACACTGCAAACATTTTGAAGTTTTTTACAAATTTGATAATCCGGACCTGATATCTTTAATGGTTTCGGGGCATGTTTAAAGCAGTTAATGCAAGACAGTTAGTAGCTAGAATTAATCAACAAAAAAAATTCCAAATCGTACAAGCCGTTCCAAAGTTATTAATAAAAAATTGATTTTCAATTGTTACCTTTCAGAGCTAATAGTTCGGTAAAGAAGGGGCATAGGGCAAAAAGTTATATAAAGTTGTTACCTTATTTTGATCCAATCTACATGATCCCAAACTTTGGACCATACCTTTTGGGACACTGTATTTTCGGTAGGGCTTCGTGCTAAAATCTTTGACGCATTATTTATCACATTATTATTATCCTACTTTCTGACATAACATTATTTTAAACGTACAATTTGTGATTAAGCTATGACTTGAACCAATAAAAAAATATCCATTAATTTCAATTTTGTTTAACAGAATAGATTAAGTTACACGATCAAAAGCTTTAGCTAAATCACAAAAAACAGCAAAGGCTAAAATATTGCATCTTCATATATATTTTTTTTGTTTGGAATTCATATTGATTTAAATTAAAAATTTTATTTTTATCAATAAAAGAAATAATTCTACTTTTACAATTTTCTCAATAAATATAAGTATTAAACTCTGAACAAGGCGCATATACTGACCAAAGTCGAACAGAACGACCAGAAAATTTCTACGCGTTCTGTTCGTCTTGTAGACACGAATTTTTGCAAATCTCATTTTGCTTTTCTATGGATAAATATTCACCTATACGGACGTAGTTTTAAATAGCACACGCCAATTTTGCCCAATTTTGATATACGGGGCTTTCTTGTGGCGCTGATCACAAATCTAAAAGAATTTTTGGTCGAAAACGTTTTGTTTTAAAGATATTCATCATCAAACTGGAAAATCAAACTAACCTCATTTTAACCATATTCTCCCTTCTTTTTGTATACCATTCTCAATGTTTACACTAAAGTGGCACACAATATTTTATAAACACCTTTTTAAAACTTGTTTTTATATTTATTTTACCCCCTTTTTCCATTTAATTGTGAAGTTTCATTTTCAAACTCCCCGGTCATGTTTGCTGAAATAATCCCTAGTGTATACATGGTTGCGGCGTTTGAAAGTGAAGCTTTGCAATTAAATGACAAAAAAGGTGTAAAATAAAAACAAGTTTTTAAAACGTGCTTTTATAATATTGTTGCCATTTAGTGTAAATTTCAATAATTGTTGGCAAAAAGAAGGAGGAATAGTGAAAATGAGGTTAGTTTGATTTTTAAGTTTGATGATGATTTGTGATCAGCGCCCCAAAAAACCCCTGCATACCAGAATTAATCAAAATCGGCGTTGCCGCAACTTTCTAGACAATTACCTAAATTTGTCAAAATAAAGCATTAAAATACCAATCATACCTTGGAGGACTGTACATTTGCGATGTTGGATAATATACTTCACTTGTTGGATATGTCAGCATCCTTCTCTGAAATTGATTACTGGTATACTGATTTGTATTCTGATCTCCATAATATGTCCTTTCTCAGTTTGATCGTTACCATAACCGTCGTAACTGTATGAGTTTCCCTGGTTACCAGTTTGATACCCGCCAGTTTCACTGGTTTGACTTTGACTAGTCATTTGATCATTATTATAGACTCCACGGTAGAAACGATTACTATTTTGATCGTCTTGTTCGTATGCTCTGTATTTTCTTTGGTTGTTGTAATTTTTTTTCGCTTCCTTTTGGTTTATTTCTTTAATGTAATCTATAAACTTTATTTTTGAGGAAAATTTGTTGTCTTCTTTTGTAAATGGTCCCACACCCACTGAAAAAAAATGGGTTAAATTAAAAAATTAGGATTCTAACGACAATTTAATGTTATTCTACAAGATATAGGTGTTATATTGTACAGTGACGGCCATTAAGTATTGGGCAGAAAATTTGTCAAATTTTTACTTTTCTGCCAATTTTGGTAAATCGCTCTTTTTTTCCTTGTTTCACTTTTAATTACTATAAATAAAGCAAAGGTAAAGAAATATTTATATTTAAAAACTAACAAATAATAAATTAATTAACAATTTAATAATTCAAACAAACGTAAATATTCTTCCAAAAAATTTAATATTTTATTGCGGCCCCGTTTTTTCTAAGACAGAGTTTAGCCTTTCAGGCATCGAATGACCAAAGTCCGGGCGTAGTCGGATTTCCTCGAACTCATTCCACGCCTCTAAAATTTTATCCTTAAGTTCGTTTACTTTTTGCGGCCTAAATCATTTTCCCATTTATTTTAAATAATAAGCCCCAAAATTTTCCATAACATTTAAATCCGGACTGCGTGCGGGCCACGGTAAACCCTGATACGTACTCTTCCATCTATTCATCGACTTGATAAGACATTATTTTTAAAAACCCGAATCGAGTACAGAAGGAAGCATGATATTCTGTAGTAGATCTATATAATATAGCTTCGCATTGAACCTTCCTTCAATAAAATTACAAACACCAAGTCCTTGTGCACTCAGCCATGCCCAAACATTACTACAAATCGTGTTCCTTGAGGCCTGTTTACCTAAAGTATCCCATTGTAGCACGACTAAAACACTTTTTTATCGGTGAATATTATATTTTCCCAAAAAATTGGAGGTTCCAAATAAAATTGTAGAGCAAATCCAATGCGCTGTTCTTTATTTGCATTTGTTAAAAACGGTTTTAAATCTCCCCGGTGGCAGCGCAATTCGGATATTTGCCTTATTCTTCGCCGTGCCGTTCTAACCGATGCTGAAAATTGCTTTCCGTTTTTGCTGTAACTACATACATAGTACTCTTTGGGATGTTAAGCTCTTCTGCTACATCACTTTCCGGCCAACCTCTTTGCACAATATAATGAATAATTAATACTTGTACTTGTTGATCCAAAGTTAAGTTTGACATTTTAGAAAATATTTTTAGACACTGACACGGACACCTGTTTCTCCATTAGGCATTTTTCAAAGTTATTTATATTTAGTAGAAGATGGCATAAGCCATCTTCTACTAAATATAAATAGGGAAAAAGAATTGCCCAAGATTTAATGGCCGTTACTGTACATAAAAAAATTAATGGAAATTGAAATAGAGATATTTACCAGAAGAACTAAACCTAACATGGTTGTGTCGTCCTTCTTGCCATCATCAGTTTCCATGGAAATGTTATCCTTTACGGTAAAAGGACCCACAGCATTGCTTTTTTCTTTAGGTTTCTTAAAGTTGTCTTCTTTTGAAAATGGTCCGTAAGACTTTTCTTTTTCTTTTTCTTTGATCTGACTTGCATACACCAGTTCACCAACTGGAATAGCTGCTGGTGGTTTGTATCCTTGTTCGTAGGGAATAAGTTCACCATTGATAACTCTAAAAGATAGAATATTATACAGGGTGTCCGAAAAATACGAATAAAAATATTACGACAAATTTTTAACGTCAAAATAGGTTGATTTAAGCAAACTGAAAATTTTTCGATTAATTTATTTATTGTTCTAGAGATTATGAAAAAGCGGATTTATAAAAATGACGTCATTTGTATAGGAACAAGTCATATTACCTTGCGTTTCTCCAGGTTTTTGTATCAGATGGATCATCTGGTACGCGAACACCCTGTATAACAGGGATGCCATCGTTGTCAATTTGAAGGACTGATCTTGCTTTTTTCTTTTCTGCGTTTTTTACAAAAACTTCGCCTGATCTTATGTTCACTGGTTTTGGAATAACGTGGGGAATCCTAAAAATAATCAATCTTTGCTATTTCAAACGAAGTTTGTACTGTAACCAAGAGGTTTATTACCAATTTGTATTATAAGAAGTACTAAGAAATAGTTTTTTTTTATTAAAATATTTTTTTTAACTAGGTGTTTGGACCTCTATGTCACTTACATACACAGAGTATATTATCACGCTTATTGGCAGGGAGCGGAGTGTTGGGTGGGGACAGCTGAATCGATTGCAGCGCTCGCTGTGGTCAAATTTTCGTTAAATCATGCTTGATTTAAATGTAAATAATTAACTAAAAATATTAAAAATGGTGCGTAATAGTTGTTCGGTAGTTGTATGTAAGACTACTGACAGAAATAGTAACGGCAAATTTTATACATTTCCAATTGCTAGTTGAAAATTCAAATTTCCAGCTTAGCCGAACGACTTTCGGGTTTCGGGCTTAGCCGAACAACTTTCAAATTTGACGTTAAAAGAAGAAAAACTTACTCGTTTCTTGCCATGTACCGTTTGTTCCTGTCTTTTCCTGAAGTGTTTTAATGGTTTGCGAATTTAAAAAAAAAGGTTCTTTTCAAAAGACTAAGTAATCAAGAGTGTCTGCAGAACTGACTTTAGTGTTACTTAAGTAAGTTAGTCCTTTTTTTCCAAAGAAAATTTTAAAAAATGGTATTTTTCGGAAACCCAAGTTGTCGCATAGGCATTTTTTAAATACCGTAACTCGGATTTTCAAATATTAATTTTTTATTTGAAGTTTGATTGATTGATTGATTGATAAACTAAATACACAAGTTGAGGTTTTGTCCGCCTCGACACTGCAGCCTACAGGGCTTGTTGTATCTTTTATTTGTTTCAGTTAAAAAGGTTTGAACACTTAGACAGGTGTAGTAGCCCTTTTACTGTTCTTTCTGTCTCCAGCCTCCTGGTGGTTAGTGTCCACCATGAGGTTTTGATTTGTTCTCCAGTATGTAAGTGCAGGGCACTCATATATGATGTGAGAGGCTGTCTCTTCCTCTTCGTCACATAGTCTGCAAATGGGTTCTTCTCTATAGATGCCCATAGTATGCATATGTTTTCTTAGGGTGCAGTGTCCGGTTATTAATCCTGTCACTATTCTAATTTGATTCCTATTTAGTTTTAGTAATTCACTTGTCAATGCTTTCGATGGTGAGTCCAACATTGATTTACTGTGATTTTGCCTTGGAATGTGGTTCCAGTATGACTGATGTTATGTTTGAATCCACCGAGTCATGTAGCCACGAACCGAGGCTTTTGGTATTCCAAAAACAGGTTCAGGACCCACAAACATTGCTGCGGAGCCTCGCCTGGCCAGGGTCTGCATTTTCATTGCCCTGTATTCCCTGTGTCCTGGCACCCAGGAAAGTGTAACTTTGTTGTGGTTAGCCAGGTTTAGGAGGCATTGCAGACAGTTCCAAACCAACCTTGAGTTGACTTGTTGAGATGCCAAAGCTTTTATGGCCGCTTGACTATCAGAGAAGATAGTAATGTCCCTGCCCTTATATCTCCTCCTCAAGTTCTCTCGCAGACAAAGTTCAATGGCATATATTTCCGCCTGGAAAATAGTGGCATATTTCCCCAGGGAAGCATAAGCATTAAACCTGGGGGTCATACCATGTATTCCTGCGCCGGCTCCATTGTCAGTCTTGGATCCATCGGTATACCAAACCAAATTCCGAGACTGACCAGGAGATCGCTCACTACCGCCCCAGGTAAGCTGGGTTTTGTATATATTTGAAGTTAGTTTAATTAGTACATTAAATCGTTTAAACGGTAAAAATTAATATTTGAAATTCCGAGTTACGGTATTTAAAAATGCCTATGCGACAACTCGGGTTTCCGAAAAATACCATTTTTTAAATTTTTTTCGTAAAAAAGGACTAACTTATTAAAATTTAAAAAATTGTACCGAAACATTAGTTTAAGTCTGAAAAACCTGTTTTAAATGGTGAAGAAAAATTTTTTAAACAAAAAAATTTTTATGGAAAAAAATGTCCAAATTTTGATTTTTATCCAAGTGGCTCAAAATTTTACACATAGCCATAAAATTAAATTCTAAACAACTTATCCTGATAAAATTTTTTGATATTTTGACAAATAGGGGACTTTCGGTCAACCAACCTAACAAAATTTAAATTTACTGCCAAATAACAAATGACAATCGGGATCGTTCAATTGTTTCTGAGGTTTTAAGTGATGCAGAGTTGATCTGCGAAATCGATTTTTTTCTAAACGTCATAATATTTTTTTCCATATGTCGCATACTTTCTGGCGGTCACTGTATATTAGTGTTTAGTATTTTGAAAAGCCCTAGACTCGTAAGTTTGTCGGGTGATTTTTTACTTATCGGGCAATTGCCGATTTTTGTCGGAGCCCGCTAGCTGTATGACGCTCCACTTTTTCAAAATGACAATTCTTGCGCATTCGCCATAATTAAGGCTTTTGATTAAGATTATTTTTGATGATGTTTTAAGAGTAAAAAATAATAAAATAAATTATAGTTTAAACAAACTAAAAAACACGGTTTTGTAGCAAACCGGACTAAAAAGTAATAAATAATTTTTAATAATTAAATTATAGTAAAAAAGCGTGGGGTGCTTAATAATAAATATTGTAAATTGAACCCGACGCTTTACTATAAATGAATTATTAAAAATTATTTTCAACTTTTTAGTCCGGTTTGCTATAAAAGTGTGTTTTTTTTAACTATAATTTATTTTTATTACCAATTCTTGAAACCTATAGAACACCGCCACGCATCAAATTACCAAAGACCTTGACAGCATCTTTATGTCTTTAATTACTACCTCTTAGCATCTTTATTGCTTTTAGAAATCTATGAAATTACAATTTGTACCCATATCTTAAGATCATGCAATATGACTAATGTTTGGGACCACACTCGATGATTTATAACATTTAAAATACAATAAACACATTAATAATAGATTCAATAGCCATTTTTCTATTTAAGAATAAAGTCAAATGGTGGTAGTTTTTATTTTTTTTGGGTGTTGCCTTAGTCCCGGTCTTGAAGTTGTACCAGTACCCGAGAAAATAATATTGTTGGTTTATTTCCAAATCAACACATTGACATATGGCAGACATAGTTACGTTCGACTTGTTTCAGAATCCGTTCTGTCCATGCGTTGCCGACAAGGAAGTTTAAAGGTGTATGGAAGCCCAATGCTATGGCCCATTCGTTTAAAAAATGTCCAGCCCAGTATGAAAATAACTGTCAGAGTTGGCCCCGCCGATTCTGCGCAATAACAAAATTCCACGAAATAATTTAATGTGTTGCCTACTTACACACTGATAAATCAGTGTGAAGTTAGCCAACACATTATAATTTTATGAGAGCCGGAGTACCGTTTTTTGGATTGATAAAAACCTTTTTATTTTAATGATTAGTGTTTATTAAATTGTGACTATAATTTTGTGTTTATTGTTTGTTACTTATAATATCGTAACAAAATGACTAGAGGTTGTATGGTTTTTTGCTCAGGAAATCCGTCAACATAGTTTTATTAAATTGGTGTAAGACTAATAAACCAGTTAAAAGTCATTTAACTATTTAGATGATTTTGTTTATTAAAATAGTTTAATTTAGGTGTTCTATTTCATTTATAATTATAACTAAAGTAATCAAAATTATTAATTATGGGAAAAAATAATAAGGCCTAAGAATGAAAATACAATTTTGATAGGAATATTTTGGGGTGATTAAAATTAAGAAAAATTCGTAATGTTTCGTTTTAGATATTTCATATGAATTATAAAAAAATAATTATTTACTATTTTTAGGACAAATTTTGATTTCATAAATTAAAATTTAAACACCTTTTTAAAATAGTATTTTAACTTTTAATTTATTTTTAAACTTGGTGCGCCTTATGAATTAAAAGTTAATTTAATAAAAAAGTTAATTAAATAAAAATACATTTTAAAGGTTTATAAAATTTTGTGCCACTTTAGTTAAAATCAAAAATTGTGCAAAAAGGGAATTTGTAATGAGGTATTTATTTCAATGAATGAATTGGAAACAAACTAAGCCTTATTTATTTCAGTCTTTTTAATAGCAAACTAAAATTTGATCATAAATTGGACACAACTTTCGAAACAAACCATTTTTAAAAATAAATTAATTTTTGGTTTTTTTAACTTTTACACTTTTATTTTTAAGCAGACATGAGCTGCTCCTTTGAATTTAAAGTTCGAATTTAATGGAACAAGATGTAAAATAAATAAAATATTACAAGGTTTTAAAGCATGAATGTTTGTAAATTATGTGCACTACGATGTAAAAATCAAAATTTGTAATGTACAACAGAAGGAGAATATAGTAAAATGAGGTTTGTTTATTTTACAACTTGTGATGAAGTATCTCGATAACATAACATTGTTGAAAGTATTTTTTCAATTTGTATAGCCTAAAATCCTTATACAAATTTGGATCAAAATCGAAGGGCAACTTTCGAGACAATACCATTTGTTTAAAGCATAAATTAGTTTTTGGTTTCTTAATCTTGCATTATCAACTTTAAGCTGCATACTGTACACACATAATATTTAACGGATACTGTTACAATGGATACTCAGGTACCAAAGGTTACTAAACATTTTTAACCACTGTTATTCTGTCTCATGAATGTTTGTTATTAGTGAAAAGTATATGCCTAAAAAGCAGTTATAAAAATTTTAACTTTTTAATGTACAACCAGAATCTTAGGATTAGATTAAACTCATTTACACTATCTTGCCCTTCTTTTATCACAAAATTGGTGATAAGTACATAATACTATCATACAATGTTTGAAATTTATTTTAAAAAATCGTGTTTTTATTTATTTACAAAGATTTTTGGTAAAAATACAAAACTTCCAAAAATATCGACCATTTAAATAGAAGGCAGTAAAGTGGCGCCATCTATTCGTTCCATATTATATCAGATGATATAAAATCTAATATTACACAATAATTTTAAATATTCTATAGTAGTATCCTTTAATAACCAACAATTTTGTGCAAAAAAAAAAACAGTGAATGTTGGAATTTGACATTTGATGATGTCAATTTTATAGATAGTAACAAAGAATTATGGAAATCCGGCCCTGACCTACTATTCATTGCGCAAATTCCGCGGGGCCAACCCCCCTATTCCCGCTGCCCTGCACGCCTGGACAATTTTGTTCTACAGTATTGGGCTTCCATACACCTTTAAACATTGGTTGCCGACGATATCTTTCAGTTTTGACTGAGCGTCGGACCGGTGATTTTGCTCTAAAAAGGTATACCGATTTTACCCAGGAAGCGAAGTATTTTTGCAAACTTTTTTTTCACCTGTAGAAAATTTTCTCAGCTTTCTGAATCTGACCGCTACATCCGACTACGTGTTTCGAGCTAATGTATGTATGTCTTAATGGTTTTGGCACAAATAACTTTATTACATTTCTAAACAAAAAGATACTTTAATTTTAATTTTATTAAATTATATTAAACTGTATTATAAGTAACAAAATTAACAAATCAATTAAGTGAAGGGGCCCGTGCTCCTCAACGAGGCGCAATTTCCTGGGGACATTCCTCATTAGGTTTTGGGCGGCTTCGACATCTATCTCCCTAATTTTCCTGTAGATTCTACGGCTTATTTGCCCCTTATTTTAGGCTTTCCATCCTCCATCGTAAACCTTTCTAGCCAAAAGTGCCCAAAAATCTTCAATAAACGAACGGGGAACGGAATGCTTAATACTACTTACACAATAATGTACAGTCAGTAGACGTTATTAAATATTTTGTATTGCACTTACTTACATTTTAAAAGCAATATATTTAATTTTCTTCTTACAATCCGGCTGATGAAGAGGATGAAATGAAAAAAATAGGTTATAAAAGTCTTGCAAATACCTTTTTGCCGATTTTCTATTCGCAAACTCATCAATTATACCATCGTATGAAATCTTGTTCATTAGTTTTGCACTTAAGATCTTGGATAATTTTTTACCCGTTTTAAGTAAGGAAAGCTTCTCTCACCCAAACAATTTGTCGCTGATGTACATGGAGTCATGTAAACTGATTCAGGTTTGGATAAACGTTTCTGTTTTTCAGCTACTAAGATAGGCTTTGTAATGATTCCGAATGTGGTTTTACCAACATTTTTTCAGTAGAAAGGTGACACCAAAAATGTATGCATTCTTGAACTAAGTCACCTTCTAATACAATAAATTTCTTCTAAGAAAAGGGCTTTTTCCGTAAAGGTATGTTTCCTTCCACGCGGCCGCCGCATGCGGCCAACGCACTACCTTAGCCGCAAAGCACTCCTACTCATGTTTTTAAATGTGCCTGGTTTGTTCCGAGCGGCCGTCGTATGCGTCCCCTGTCAACGACTGCGATTGATGCGACTGGACTGCTGAAGAAGCAGTGTAGCCGCAGTCGTGTGTGCGTCTGATATTTTGTTTGTGTTGTTTTATGTGGAATGTCCGGTGTTTTTTTTTTAATTGTTGAAAATTACAACTTTATTTTTTAAATGAGGTACTGGATTTTTATTACGTATTTTAAAAGCTTTTAAGAACCCAAAATCCAATGATGTTTCGCACTTATTTGAAAAAATCAGTTTATTGTTTCCCAAAGATCCTGCCAAAAATATATTGTCCGACTCTCTCTCTAACATATGTTTTCTTATGAAAATTGCCATTAATATAAATTTTTCGAATAAGTGCAATACATTATTGGTTTTGGGAACTGAATAGCTCCTAAAATGCATAATAAAAAAATCCAGGGCCGTATTTAAAAAAAAAAGTTGATGATGGCAGCTCAAAGGCGAAACGTCGGTGTATAAATCTAATAACACTATCTTGTAGAACAGAAAAAGTAGCAATGGAAATGTAAAAGTTATTTTGTTACATCCATTCAAATAAAGTGATAAAAAAATAAAAACGAAATCGCGAATAATCGGTTTTTTCCAAAAGTATGTATTCAAAATTTTTAAAGTTCTAAGGAGGCATTTTGATTAGCATCAAATTGCGCAACTTTGCCTTTATTTAACCGACCTTGTATCTCTTAAATTTTCCGAGATCTTAATGATAAGACTTGAATTTGGGACACCCTGTACAGATTTACCTTAATACAATGGCTAATTTTTTCTCTGGGGTTATTGGATATTTAACTCTGTTTTATGGGTAGGACTTTATATCGTCAAAAATAAAACTAAACTGTGCTTTATTCAGTCTAAAATATTTTCTAAATTTTACTTCATCCTGTTGCTGATGTCGATTTATTAATGTAGTATAAAAACCCTCATCGCATCTTTGCTGAAATATTGGATATATAGGGGCATTGCTATGTTTAAGCTTGGCTAATTGTAATAGTATTTCGTCATCCTCTTTTTTTTAACAATAAATATATTGCTAGATCATCCATCACGACTCTTACCAAAGATTATTCCCTTTACACTAATAATTTTGCTATCGCGAGTTTGAGCCGCGCTCCTAAGAAACCACCTGATTAAACGGCGGCCGCATGCGTTAGTCGTATGCGACGGCCGCGTGGAAGGAACCACACCTTAACTGTGCTTTATTCAGTCTAAAATATTTTGTAAATTTTACTTTATCCTGTTGCAGATGTCGATTTATTAATGTAGTATAACAACCCTTATCGCATCTTTGCTGAAATATTGGATATATAGGGGCATATTGCTATGTTTCAGGTTGGCTAATTGTAATAGTATTTCGTCATCCTCTTTTTCTTCTAACAATAAATATATTGCTAGATCATCCATCACGACTCTTACCAAAGATTATTCCCTTTACACTAATAATTTTGCTATCGCGAGTTTGAGCCGCGGTCCTAAAAAACCACCTGATTAAACGGCGGCTGCATGCGTTAGTCGCATTGCGTTAGTCGCATGCGACGGCCGCGTGGAAGGAACCACACCTTAAGGGTTGATGATGACAAATTACTCATTTTGGTTCAATGGTTCAATCAAAACTTTTCATTGAACCTGTTGTGGGTCCCTTACCGTATTTCTTATTCGGATACGAGTTCATCAATAAGGACGAGTGTTAAGTATCACTTGCAAATTATAAAAAAAAATGTATTTAAGTGGTAAAACATATGACATGTTAAATTGTTTAAGTGGACCTAGGACTGGTGGTGTAGCCAAGGTAGGGGATATGAAGATATATCTCCCCCATAACTTATAAAAATATCCTAAAAAAAGATAATTGGATACGAATACGGATATTTATAATAACCATCCTCAAAATATAACATTACCTATTGAATAATCCCTGTAATCCCTGTATTTTGATATATTACACCCGGCATTTCTTGGTGAAATCCGATAAACTGTAAACTTTGTTTTATAAATAATTTTTAATTTTTAAGTTAATAAATACATCTTTTAGAGTATATTGCTTTGAATTTTTATATAATCTCCCATGAAACAACTCTGACTACACTACTGCCAGAAATATCATTTAGGTATATAAATAAAAATCTTTTTAATTTCTATAGGATACAAAAAATAATTTTGACCCCAAGTTTGCCGCCCCTCAATTCTGCCGCCCTAGGCTTCAGCCTACTCAGCCTGCTGGTAAATCCGCCACTGGATGCTGGGATATTCCTGCAGTAAAAATGGCGCACCAAACTAAATTTTTGTCTGCGAATATAGCCTTTTTTTAAATTTTACATTGTTTGGGCAGTCTTTTATATTGTCGGTATAAAAATAATAATTTTCTTTAATCTTTAAATTTCTCCCAGTAAAATACTTTTCATCGTCCAGAATAATTATTCTTCTGTTTGCAAAATGGATCCGCCCTAATGCCCGACAACATTGCGGTATCCGTGCTAGCTGGTTTGCCGTATATTTTGAATATTTCTTTCGTTTTCGATATTTTTTCACCATTTCTGGGCAATTGTCTTGGAATTGTGTCTTGAGAAGTGCGATATATTACGTCCTAATTTCCTCATAGACACTCTTACTCTATTTTTAGCCCTCCTCGCCAATCTATCTACCCTTTCGTGGGTAAAAATCTTGGATCCTCCACTTTCGGTAACCTTGCTCACATTCAGCTATTGTGCGGTAAATTGTACTGCACGAAATATTTTGTGTTTCGAACATACTAACTCTTTTAGGTGTAGGCAACTAAATTGTAAACACTTATCCAAAGTTCTAATTTATAAGCAAAAAAGCTTTTAATTTGAATTGTCAAAATTAAGACAATCCATTGAAGATTTTTTGTTTTCAAAGCCAACTAAATATTTTATCATTACCGCTTATTTAATTTGAGTAAATGTTGTGCCAAAACTTTTGAGTCATATTTAAGCCGCGTCCTAGCTATACAAACTTGGAAAAAAATATATATGTATATTTTTTTGACCGAACAGATATTTTTCTTGCCAGTTCCGTCAGTTTTTTTGTTCTACCTATAACGTAAATAAACTTTATGATGGAAGTTATTTAAAAAACCTAGAAACTTCTCTGATTTGTTTTGGTCGTGAGACAAAATGATGAATATCTCGTCGACATAGCGTTTTCAAAGTCTGGGCTTTG